>JAIUCV010001085.1:0-186494 GCA_026724425.1 Erythrophleum ivorense
ATTCAAACTTTGTTTACAAGGGGGTTTGAGGCTTAGAGTGGTTCTACCTCTATCAAGCTTCTATGGTTCTTCTTATAAGGGAAGCTGGAGAATACAAACAAACTACTTTTTGCAAAAGTAAAAACACACTGGTCGACAAACTTTTACTAAAGTGGCCTTTACAGGCTGGAAGATAAGATGACTCACATGCTAAATAGTAAACACTCATAATTGTACAATAAAGTATGGGCTGACAAGATAAGCTTCAGGATAAGCTTTATCCTTTCTTAATTGGTTCATGTGATGAAGACAGGTTGGGGTCCCTATCAGAGTCAGTGGAATCAGGATCCTTGGCATATGTATAGCAAGTGATGTAATAATATGATAAAATTGTTGTATAATCATATGAAAATATGTAATTATTCAAATGTTTTATGTATGTATGAGTTTTAGTACTAAATGAATGATAATGTGCATTTTGGGTAATGAATGACAATGTAAAGCATATGTAATCTTGTGTATGGCATGGGGTGAGAGAGTGAGTTTTCAATTTCTGGGTTTGTATACCTTTGAGACAAATTTAGAAGGTCATTTTGGTGCATTCCCACATGCTCAAGTAGTCATAGTTGCTTTAGAACTCAAAATGGAACATTTGGACCCCCTTATATGACATAAAATGAGTCATTTTACAACCCAATGTCAAGATCTAACCAAATGAACGAATTTGCCCATGAAATTTGGCACACATATAGATCTTATCCAAAGCTTTTTGAGAAGCTAAAAACCACATTATTTGGAGCTCGGTGAAATTAATTATGAATTTCCAAAGTTGGCATTTTTCTGCTGAATGGATGCAAACATTGTTTATATGGTTAAAAACTTGGGCTGTGTCATTCAAGGGCCAAATAATGTCAAATACCCATGAAATTTTACAATCATAAACTAGATATGGTAAGATTTTCATGGCCACAGAGATTACCAAATTGGACCTCTGAGCAGGGAGATATGAATTTTTGAAGTTAGAGGTCAATACTAGTAATGATAGTCAACCTTTGGTACTGTTCCATCAAGTTTTGGTGGCTAGCAGCCTCTGTTGGCTTGTATTTATTTTTAGCATAAAGTAGACATTTGTAGCTTTCCAAAATGGTAAAGTATGCATGATTTTGAGTTTTCTAAAATTAGTTATGATTTTTCAAAATTTATGACAATAAGTTAGAAATTTTGGCCGAGGCTACACCTAGTGTTTTCATGCATTCCATCCCCTTGCACGAGTTCTAGACCACTTCTTGGGATGGTTATGAGTTGTATTTATGTAATTAAATATGAGAATGAGAAGGATGAGTCCATATGGTCCACAAAACACCAAATGAAAATTTTATTTGTGACGTAATGCAATTAAATTGATTATTTTGATGGTTTCCCTCCTTTCTCCTTTGTTGTTCATGGAAGGAAGCCTAAAATTTGTATGAGATGAGATGAGCTTAATAAATATGGTGTTACGACTCTCAATTATACACACATGCACCATGGCTTATCATATGCCATTTACTTATATAAGACCCATAACTTGTCATAAACCACCATACATGCTCATTCTTATGCTAATATAAAGATTTCCATTCTAGAACATAATATTATACTTCATAAGACATCAAGTAGTCATAAATATACATCAAGTGTGTTATCCATACCATAGTTGTTATGCAAATCAAAAGTGATACATAATAACATCTTAATACATAATAACTATCATCTAGGCTCTATCAATATCCTTCTCCATGCTTGGTGAACTTGAAAATGTTTAGTGGGAGAATAAGGGTGAGATGTGGAAGAATCTCAGTAGCTAATCTCAACCAATTCAATACATACAAGAATGCTATGAATGTATGCCATGCATATGGTGCAAGGATGATCCGCATATGTCTCATGTAAATCAAATGCATCATGTATCATAAAAATTCATTTATTATCTGGCCATGGCTTCATCATAAACTTATTAGGGTCAACTCTTCTCAACCCAAGGCAAAAGAAGAGCTACTGCACTCAATTCCATGCCTTACGGGAGTTAGGAGCTATCTCATTGCATTTTATATGCATATAGTACTCATATAGCTCATATGAAAACATAATGAAACATTTCTCATGAAAAGTATCAAGCAACAATACTCACAAGCATTTCAACTCAATCAAACATTCAAATGTATGCAAGAAAAGGAGGTAAAACTACCTTGTGATTTTAAGAATTTGAATCTACGACTAAGCCACTTATTGACTTCCTTTTCCTTTACTCTCTTTGGCTTGGCACTATCAATAGAGTAAGTTTGGATTACATTGACAATTACAAGACAAATTAATCCCATAAAACTCACTCTAGGTTTCATAATTCTTACTTAATCTTATTATGACTCAAGGTGCCAATTATGACTAGTTTAAGTTCATTATGAAGCAACCTTTGGTTCTTGCTTTCCTAATTCCAAACTCTTACTTTCTACAAGTCTTATAATTCTGAAGAAATTCATTTGGATCATTACATACTTGTTTATAAGGGTTTAGAATCAATTTGCTTTATTAACCTCATTTAAACTTTCATTTTAAGACTCATAAATTCAATCAAATGCTTCCATAATTCTTTATTCATTATATCTAAGTCTCTAAATTCATTAAGACTCAAAGAAACACTCCCTAGCTATCCATTCCACCCATTGGCTAAACCTTGACTTCCTTGGAAGCTATATGGAATTTTTTTTACTTTTCTTGGGAGTTTGATGCATATCCATATTCCTTTGCTTCTATAGTGTCTAGACATGATTAAATATGGCTTGGGTTTTCATAATTCCCATTTTGCCCTTCAACTTCATTTTCCCTGCTTTCACTCATTTTAGCTCCTTTTTTAGAATCATCTTTTCCATATGAAAATTTGGGTCCTCTAGTTTATTAAAAATATAAAACTTTAATTTTATGGGTTTCGAAACCATTCTGAATCATTTGGTCAAAGTTCAAGACAATTAACGGACTAAATCATACACCGAAAATATATTAACCATACTAAGGGTCCCTATGATTTTTGGGGCCTCTGAAAACTATAGAAAACTCAATTTTACCATTTAAGTTCCCTTCTTTGACTTTCTAAAAAGTTGCCCAAAATTATGAAATTGTTAGTGCCTTTTTGGGTAATTTTATTTAGCTATCTTGTCTTCGATTTCATGGCATCTTTAGCTTTGTATCCTCATTTCTAAATGTTTAGATTATTATTTTAGACTTATTTAGGCTCTAATCATTTCATTCTGGGATCTTCCATTTATAACACATCGGTTCCAATTCAGTTGTAGGAGGACGGGGTATTATAGTGAATGTGTGACCTAGTGTAGCATGCCTTTTCATTTGTCCATGTTAGATGTGACAATCCTAACTTCTAATCATGGTAATTATGGTTAAATACATGATTAATAATTAATGATCAAGGTTTGGAGTTGTTATAATTTATTACATTATGAAAATATAGGGAAATTTGAACCTTGATGTTAGGGTCATTGATAAGTGCTAATTTTCATATATTTTATCCATATATTATTATTGTTTTTAATGATTAATTTGAGCTTAAATGGATTTATTATACAATATTTGAATTTATGGTTCATTTTGGAAAACAATACAATTTTGAATTAATTAGGAGAATTTTTAGATTTAAATTGCTAAGATTTTATTCTCCAAAATTCTTTGATGATTAAATATTTTCAATCTTTAAAACACTTTTTAATTTTGTGCAGAATTTTCTTTTGAAGCAAATGAATTGAAAAAAATTAAAATGAATTAAGGGAAAAGATTGAATGATAATTCTATTTTTATTAATTTCTGATAATGGCAATATTGTAAATAATATATTAGGTTTTTATATTTGTTTTTTTGGTTCTCTTGGGCAAAAAAAAAACGCAGCAGCTAAGGGCTTAAGTAGGAAGAGATCACGTGGAGAGCTGGGGGAAAATTCGAATACAAGAGCTATGGCTTTTACGTAGAAGCTATGTGGGAAAGCTGAAGAATGAAAGGAAAGAGCTACAGGTTGCACTAGTGATAGGCTACAGCTTAAACGTGGGCAGAATGAGATGGAGGCTGAGCACAAAGAAGCTGAGCTGATGGAGAGAACAATGCATTAAAAAGCATGTAGTGCATCACATGGAGAACATGCAGAACAAGTGAAGGAAGCAGCCTCTGTTTGAAAGCTAGACGAAGAAGAAGAAGCTTCGAGCTTGGCAGAAGAGGCAGCCCCTGCTAAAGAAACACGAAAGAGCTGAGAAGAAGAGAAGAATGAGCTGCATGGGTATTTGGAAGAAGAGAAGCTACGGAATTTACATGGAATGAGAGCTGGAGAAAAGTAACGAGCAAAACAGAGCATGCAGATAAATGAAAGATATGAAGTTGAATCACTTGGGAGCTGGAAGAAGCTGAGCTGACGTGAGAGCTGAGCACGCGAGGAATGCAGTAGCATCAGCACAAGAATTATGGGAAGATTATAAATGAGGCACGTGATTATTAAGTAAAGAAAAGAAGTGATGAAAGGCAGCTGAAAATTGACGTAAAAAATAAGACATGGTTTTGCATGAATCTGAAACGAAGGAGGCTGCATGTTAGCACGAGGAATCATTAAAAGAATTCACGCCTCTGATCCATTCGCACAGTCCAGACTCCAACCCATTCACGCCTCTGATTTATCATCCAGACTCCAACTCATTCACGCCTCTATAATTTAGGAAATCCTCGCCTATATATATATTCCTTCACTCATTCCAGAGGAGCGAACTACACATGAAGAGAGCAAGAACAGAATAGGAGAGAGACGTGGAAAAGGGCGAGACTTCTAGGAGAGCCAGGGAGAACGTCCAGGGAGCATTCTTTCGTGATTTATCCATGGCTAATGCAAATTCCATTAACTCTTCTCCAATTAAAATCTCCATGGCAGCTTGAATCAACCATGGTGGCTAGCTGAAGTTTTGGAAACTCCCAGATGAAGATTTGAGCCCCATATTTTCCCACAAAATTGGATAAATATTCCTTGCTATATCTTTTAAATTCCAACATTAAATCTTTGATTAATTTGACTAGGTTTAGTTAATTGATTTAGGAATTTAGTTGCTGAAAATTTATTAATCTGTTTTATGAATTGAATTTGATTTTGGAATTTTGATTATGATCATCACATGCTTATAAAAATTCCAGAATTAATGTTGTGCAATTTACTTTCAAATTCCTCTTGATCTTGGGTTAATTGATGCAATGGTTATTGGATTAATTAACTAGAAATTGTGTGCAATTAATTGTTTGAGGAATTAATTAATCTAATTGGTCAATTAGTATCTTAAGTAAATTGTGCATGTGATTCTATTAATCAATTGAATTTGGTTAAAGTGTGTTCTTGTTCTTAATTCAATTAATTAGTTATTCAAGATTTCTTGTGTTTGCAAATTCCTTGTATAATTAATAAATTGAACCTTGGATGGTTATTCAAGAATCTTTATAGGGAATACACTAAAGAGCAAGGAATTAATTCCAAATTTGGTAAACTAAATCAAGGGCAAGGATAATTGAATTCTAGGGAGTCCAATGTAAAGCTAGCTACCATATTCTCTTAATTGTTCATCTCATTTAGTTTTAAATTCTTTTGATTTTTGTCAATTAAATTTAGTTCAATTAAATTCTAGTACTTCAACCCCAAAATAAGTTTCAGTAGCAATACTTAGAATAACCTTTCTATAAACAAATTAAGGCATAAACTCCAAGGGAGATGACCTAGGATTGCACCATTAACTATAAAATTTATTTTGCTTCCTAGTTTTATTTGAGATTGCACGACACAATCGTCAGTCATCTTTAAACAACCACAAATGTGAGAATGCATAAAAGAAATTGTACTATCATGAGGGGTTTGTGATTCATCCATCCATCAGTTTCAACACGCAAAAACCTCTCACAAGTGTCCTTATATAATTTCCTAGCATTACAATTGAAGAAACGGGGGTTTCTAGGCTAAAGGTAGGAGTTTGAGGACTTGCGCCGCAACTTGAAACCATCCCGCTGTGGCTAGGTTACTCTCGGGAATCATTGGGTAATTTACACAAATTTTGCCGCGACTACCATTGCCACAACGAAAATGCCTCGTAGGACTACTATTCGGATTCTCGCGATTCTCAACTCAACAGAGAGCTCTTGCACCGCGGTGAGGCTCGCTACTAGACACTCGAATTATTTTTCCTAAATTCTCGTTGTGGCCCAACTTGAGTCGTCGCGGTGAGGTTTCTCATTGTGTCTCTACTGAGCAATTTTTCACGTTCTGTGTCGGGGCGAAAAGTATCATGCTGCGACGCTCCTCCCCTTTGTCACTCCCCTGGCCGCAACGAAATGTTATTGGCCGTGGTGTGGTTTCCTCTAACAACTCAAATTCTTAAAATTCATCCCATACATCCCAGTTCTCTACTTAAGAACATCCTAGGACTACTTCCCCTCATTTTATATGACTTTAATGGTATTTATCTAACTTATTTACCTAACTACTCTACCATTACCAATTCAAAACTTAAGTACTAATTCCTACTCATCCAACTACCACATGTCAGCAAATTCATGGATTAATGACAGTAAGAATTCATGCACTATCAATAATTAACATCTAATGCATCACATAATTATATTTCCAATAGTACATCATACCATAAATTCAGTAAAATCCATACATCAGGTGTTATAGGTTCATACATCCAGTACCAAGCTAAGATGAGGTCAAACTACTCAATAAATACATCCTAAGTAATCATAATATAAGAGCCTACACTTGGCAACATGATTACATGATGATACTATACAAAAAGGAATACAAAATTTAACATCTAGTCTAAATAAACTAGTCTAAGTGTAGTCTTCTCCCCACATGGTTGGAGCTCATGGATTTTCATCCACTTGCTTTCCCTTATCTTTACTCGAAAAGCCTTCACCTGAAAGTATGATCCCATGAAATAGGGTGAAATGCGAATCTCAGTAACCAAGGAAATTTCCATTCATAATATCCAATTTAATTAACATATATGCATGAATCAAAATCAACATCAGAATCATATCAGTCATATTAGCAAAGGAAATAGTTAGGCTACTATAATTACCATCCTATACTAGCAATCATAATTCCACATGTTAAAGGCCAATAACACCGGGAAAGGCCCGTCCACAGCACCCACTCCCCAATGAGCACAACAAGGCTCAGTGCATTTGGGGCTTGATCATAACCCAATGCCCGATCGAAGCACATGCATGGGTGGCAGCCGCACCACAGCTCCACCATGGACTCATAAGGCCCAAACACAATACAATAGATAGCCAACCAATTCATTTAGCATTTCAAATCATTCATGTATAGAAAATATAAAATTAAAGTAGATATATGCATGAAATTAATACAGTCCTGGTTACCTTACTTGTAGACAATTTACAACAGCCACCAGTGGTACAAAAATCCCCCAGCCACTACAAATTCCCAAAATTCGGAACGGAGGTGTCCTCTACCAGAAATTTCAATATATCATCCTAAATCCTAAGAAAATTCGTGAAAAATTAATACCCATACTATAATCCAATCATTGGGGTCTCAAACTAGCAGAAATACCTAAAAAAAAAAGAGTTTATACTTACCTAATGTCAACCCTAGCCTTAACCTACGAAATTTCTCCATGGAAATATCAAATGGCAAGTTTTGCGATTTTGAGTGTGGGTGATAGCGCTCTAATTGGAACATTTATCGAGTCAAATTAAAGAGAAAGATGAGAGGATTAAGTTATATAACTATTACCTTGGCTGAATCTTGCTCTAGAAGTGGGAAATAATGGATTTCCTACCCTAAACCCTAGCCTCCCTTCAAACCTCCAAAAATGAGTTATGTGTGTGTGTTTCAGCAAATGTGGAGGGGCTGAAGTGTTTAGGGTTTTAGTTGGGTCTAAGGTGGGTCATGGGTTGACCCAAGAATCCAATTGTAAGTGGGTTCTGATTTAAGCCTTGTTGAGCTAACTTCAAGGTGTTAGGCTGTAGAAATTTAATTGGGCTAGACCAAGTTTGAAGAACTCAATTGATTTGGGTCTACACAAGGGTTATTGGGCCATCACTAGGTGCTCTCTCTTGGGCCAAGTATCACAATAAAAGGTTAGGTCTGCACCTAAAATTATTGGGCCTCCATTAGTCCCTAACCTTAGCCTACTTAATTAATTTGCCTAGATGGGGTTTATAACTCAGTTAAATTTCAAACTCATATTAATAATTTATCGCCCTAAAATTTTTATTCACTTAACTTGTCTAATTATCCCATATTAATTATTCTTAATTAACCCAAATCCATGATTAATATCTTAATTAATTTTGGGGTGTTACATCATAGTGCCTAAGCCGTGCTTTAATGTGTGAATGATGTAGTATGATTCATTCCCCTTTGTGTTCAATTTGTGCTTAGATAAGAGATCCTGTAAGTCTGTGTCGAGGAAGATAGAAATCGAGAGAGCCCAATCCATGCATGAATATGTGTCTCCTCATGCATGGATGTGTCTTCGTGCCTATAAAAGAAAGCTCGAGAGATAATTATTGGATCTACTCCTTTTGCATGAAAAGCCCTACAGTGTGTGTAATGTGACTCCTATCTATGTGAGTTATCCCATGCCTGGACGTCTGCATTAGGAAGCCTTGTGTCTCATGTGTGAAGCTCCATACATGCTAAGAAGGAACTCAAGAAAGTGTGTAATGATCTGTGAAAAGAGAGAGTAAGGGTCCCATGCATGAACATCCATATGAGAATGAATGGAATTGCCTGCTTCATCCAGCTGTCCATTCATGCATTCCATTCATCTGTGTAGAGAGCCATATATGTCACATTCAAATAAGAATGAAAATCATGCCTCTTTCTATGCATCCATGTGAGAGTGGAGTGAAATAGATCTACCCCTCATGTGTTGCATCAAAAAGTAGCAACCTTCTGCTTCTTTTTTTTCCAATTTTTATTTTATAAAAATCCATTAAAAATTTGCATAATTATTCCCTCATTTAAGTTGCACACGTATAACTTTTACCTTTAAATCTTAGCCCTTGATTCAATTTTACGGCCTTCAACTTTCCTCCAAATTAATATCCACCATTTAAATTCCATTTGCCCATTAAAAATATGCACAAATAATAGAAAATATTAAGTAAAAAAATTCACAAAATTATTTAAAAAGAATTTGTGCATTAAAAAATAAGAATTTTGTAAATTAATTCCTAGAGTTCAAAAATGGCCAATAAAATCAAATCTCATTTAATAAAATCCAATAAGTCATAATTCATCATTATAAAGTCCAAGTGAAGAAAAATAAAAAAATATATATATAAATGACATTTATCAATTCATCCACATTTAAACTTTTGCACTCTTGAGTAAAAGAAATCAAAACTCCAAGAAAAGGATAAGAAGCTAAAAGGAAATGTTTAAGCTGCTGAGCACAAGGAAGATCATAACATGTCAACATCCCAACTATCCAAGTAATATCACTTGCATTAATGCAACAAGTACCATGGCAATATACTTAACAAAAATGAAATGCAATAATGGTCTCTTACTTAGATTATTGTTTGTCACTCTACTCTCTAGTATTTAGAGTTAAGTGTTTATTCTCAAATTCCAACCTATCCAACTTTAGTACCATATGCTTGGCTATTATCTACATCTCCACCATTCAAAGTCAAATGCCAATGTGTGAATCATAAGATCTTTATTATGGTTGTAATATAAGCCAAAGTAAGAAATAAATGGTAAATAAAAGAAATAAAGACAATTCAAGAAACAAAGTGGATACTTAAAATCATCAAGAGTATAAAGAAAAAGAACACAGAATGGAATATTCACTACAAACAAATATATTCACAAAGAAAAAAGTCGCTTTTCTTTCTTTCTTTTCCTTTTCCTTTTTCTCATTTCATTTTTTTCTTTTTCTTTTCTTCATCTTTTTTTTCTTTTATCTTTTTTTTAGACTATATATATATTTCTATATGTTTTTTCTTTTCTATTTTTCTTTCTTCAAACTTGTTTTAACTATGTATATTTTCCAAAAGAACAAATTAAATGGCCCAAAAATAATGTGGAAATAAACATCTATCCACCCTAGCTAAAATGCTTTAACAACCAAAATTATCTAACAACAAGTAGGAAAAGATATTTATTTGTTTTTCATGGCTAAAAGGTTAAAAGGAAGACATATAAAGCTCAAAAGGGTAAAACAAAGGGTAAACACACATGTAGGATGGCTATTTGACTCTATTTACAACAAAAGAAAAGAAAAATGAATGCCTTAATACTTTCAATGCATGGTAAATGCATAAATATAACCTTGAATAAGATTTAAGCCAAATTCTAAAGTAAAAGTAAGATAAGGGATACACACTAGAAATGAACATCAATAGGCACAAAATCTTATAAGATAAATTGACCATTATTAAAGTTCATTAAAACTAAACTAATTGCCATTAAATTTACATTCTTAATACAAGGTCAATTTTCTATCAAGTCAAGACATATCAAAGCTATGATCATACCTCAATACTAGCAACTTCCATAAAAAACAAAAGTTTTTTTTCCAAAAAGTTTTCAAAACACACAAACAACATAAAAGCAAAACTTCAAAACTTCTCACAAAAACTAAAAATCAACTAACGCAACAAAGCAATACTAAGAATTGTTTGAATGCTTCCACCACCCTTAAACGTTGCATTGTCCTCAATGCAAGTTCAAGATCCAACCAAAAAATAGACAATACAATATAAAAGGTGAAAGAGAAAGTATGTAATCGGGCAAGCTAGGTGACATCTTGAAGCTGAAGTCCTCCTTCTCATTCTTGGGAACTCTTTCATAAAAATGCTCGAGTCTATGGTTACAAAGACCAAAAGGCATTTTTCTATAGGTGAATGTTCCAAATGGGCAAGCAATAGGAAGCAACAAAAGGCAATGGTTCTTACTTTATTTCAAAGGGTTTTTCAATGAGCTTTCAAGTGTTTCTAGCTTCTCCATCCAATTCTAACTTTTTTCTACTAAACCAGCCATAAATTAGTCCCAAATTAGTCACCAAAACAATGGGACAAAAGAGGAGCAAGACGAGAAGAAGATTGGTAAAGGAGAAGACATGAAAATCCATGAAATTCTTACCCTTTTTACTTGGTTTCTCCTTCCTTTCTCTCCCCCTTCTTGTGCGCCTCTCCCAACTTGCTTAGGTTTTGTTTGAAACTAGATGAAAGTCAGTTGGAAGGATAGAGGAGGGACATGTTTTAAGAAGGCTAGGGGTTCTTTTATGCAACTTTTTAAAATTATAATTTAGTCCCTCATCATGGTTCTTTCCATTTTGGCTTATTTCAACTCCTTTTTTAGAACTATCTTTTTCATCATGAAATTTAGGCCTCTAATTCATAAAATACCTTTGGTTTCACTCAAATTGAATTTAAAACATTCTCGAATGAATCGATCAAAATTTTAGTTAATCGACACTCTATATTGCAAATCGGAGGGATTTTAACCATTCTAGAGTTTCCTATGTTTTTAGGGCCTCTAAGAACCCTGGCAAACTCAATTTTTTCATTTAAAAATTTCTCCTTTGAGTTTTCTAAAAGTTGTCCGAATTTATGAAAATACCATTGCCTTTTTGCCAAATTTTATTAAGCTATTATGGCTTTAGTTTTCAGGCATCTTTGGCCTCGTATTCTCATTCTTTGATATCTAAATCATTGCTCTAATTTTAATTGGCCTCAATTCTTTCCATTTAGAGGACTTCCTTTTATAACTGATTAGTTTCAAGCTTTTTTAGAATACTTGGGTATTACATGGTATTAGAACTAAGTTGTGCATAATTTTAGAATTTAATCTTTGCATGTCATGCCACAAATTTGTTTTTTCATATTTCTCCTTGTAATTGTCTAATTCATGCAAATTAGTACAAGGGTTTTAATCCTCTCATTACAAGCCCTTTATTGATATATTGTTTGCTTGATATGAAGATCTGTGTATAAAGAATTTTGAGTTTATTTCTTTCATGTTCTTCACAGTTCAAAAATTTTAATCATGATTTAGATGAAGTTTCAATTTGATTCCTTGTATTAAGGAGCTTCCTTACATGTTTCGAAGGCTATGCAATATAATTTATTTAGATAAAATGTCTTCGGAAGCCAAGAAAAATGAAGAAACAAGAACATAAAAGACCTAAATTTTTAATCTAAGATCCCACCAAAATCAACATCTTTCTTATTTGATTAATGCTCTAGGATTATTAGAAACATGGAAAAATATAAGATCCAGTATTAATGGCTTTAAAAGGCATAAAAAATGACGCCTTTTTTACTTAAGTTAGTTTTGGACCCATGGGCATAACCTATTAGAGGTTGAAGACAACCTCCAATAAGTCTTCAACGAGCCTCATGCGTGGGGCATTAAAGGGGTAGGATGTATGGTGTCATGACCTAAATTTCCTAAAATTGAAATGAAATCTATTAGATTATAAAAGAAGACCCCTAGAATGAAATTAAATATGGTAAGACAAAGCTAGATTAATAAACAGAGTATCTAGTAATGAGGGTAAAGATCCAGAGGTGGCTAGAAATCGGAGCAGAAATAGATAAACGGCTTAATACGGAATATAGTGGTAGAAATTGTAATTTCCAGCAACTTCTCAAAAATTTAAAGAAATAATTTTTAAATGATAAAATTGATCTCATTAGGGTTTTCAAAGGCCCAACAAACTATGGGAATCATTAGAATGGTTAAAACCCTTTCAGTGTGTGATTTTACCAAAGAGTTGACCGAAATTTTGACCGGAGAATTTAGGATGGTTCTAAACCCCATAAAATTGAAAGAAAATATTTTTAATAAACTAGAGGACCAAAATTTCTATATGAAAAAGATAGTTCTAAAAAAGGATCTAAAATGAGCTCAAACGGCATAGTCAAAGTATAGTAACAAAATTGTGAATATAGGAATTTTGAGAAAAAGTTAAATCCCCACCTTTTTGCTCCATACCAGCCACGTCATTTATCTTCTTCATTTAGATCTGATTTCCAGCCCCTTGAACCAAAACCTCCATGGCATAAAGAGAGAAGGAAGAGAGAGAAAGGAAAAACAAGCATGGAAGGTAAGGAAAAAAGTATTTTTTTTCATACTCTTCCTTTCACAAATCTGATTCCTCTCCTTAAGAGCTTTCTTTTGATGGCTTTGGTTCTTTGAAAAGACCATCTTTGTGGCTAGTATGTTAGAGGAAGGAAGGAGTTTGAGGAAAGCAAGCTAACCATAAGATTCTCCAATGAATAACGAAGCTATCAAGGTATGAAACCATGTAAGATTTTTGTATTTCTTTGTTCTTCCCTTGCTTCATGGTTTTGGCCAACCATAGAATCATATGAAGGGAGTGGGTTTTGCATGGGAACAAGATAGAACCAAATGTTTTGAAGTATGAGAAATAAGAATGTAATTGGAAGCAATTAAAGACCTATAGATTGTAAAATGTAGCAATTAGGGTTTCAAATGAACCATAGAGGTTTTGGAATCATAGAAGAGTATTTTAAGATATATGGAACCATAATTAAGCTAAAGAGAGGCTAGAGAACATAGCCATGCATCAAAATCCAAGAAGGAAGCAAGAAGACTCCAAGTTGCCTTCATGCATGACATGTCTCGACCTAAGGACACTCAGAGCACTTAGGGAGAGTTTTTTTGGGTTCCAATTATTTAAGAGACTTAGATGAGGGGAATAAATAATTATGAAACCAATGAATTGAATTTAGAAGTCTTAGAATGAAAGTGGAAGCTTTAGGGCCTAAAATGGGATAAGAAGCAAGTGGAATTTAGACCCTTATAGCTAAAGATTTGATGGCTCAAATGGCTTCCATTAAGGTCATGTGGCATGTAGCCTATGGGAAATTGGAACCTAGATGAGTAAAAATGGAAGTTGCTTCCTAATGAGCTTGAATAGACCTTAAAACACAAGTTAGACTAAAATGAGGATAAGTGTTAGTAATAAGGCTTCGAATGGATTCAAATGGGCTAATTTGTATTATGGATTCATGCTTGTAGGCCTAACTAACCCAAACATACCAAGTTGTGGGTGTCAAGTGGTGGAAAACCAAGATAAAGAACAAGAACAAGCGGTAGGTGGCAATTTGAGCCTATATCAAGCCAAAGGTAGCTTTCTCTCCACTTCTTGCATGCAATTGAGTGCTTGGATGAGTTGATATATGTAATACCATATATATCTAATCCCGTTCTTGGCATTCATAAGCTCCATATCATCATGTTCATAAGAGCACATGGAAAAGGAACCAACAATAATGGATTTAATCGCATTACGTCATGCTTAAAAATTCACAATTGGTTCCATAATGGACATATTGGTTCCATAAATGGCCTATTGAAGCAACTCATATCATTCAAGTGCTAGGCTCTATTCTCTTGTTATTTCTAGACTTCTTGGACTCATTTAAGGTCCTTGGAGTCATCATCAATTCAATTACACCATTGGAAGACCAAGTTGCTTCATAAAGCACCATTATGGACACGATTGTCCCATCTCCCAATCCATGGCTCTTAAATTTTTTCCAATGGTTCCTGCTATCTTCTAATACTATATGGAATCCTAAATCAAGGCTAGAACAAATTAAAACACTCCCTAGCCCATTAAACTCCTATTAGCCAAGGCAAGTATGAATTTGGGCTTCTTGGAGTTTCAAAATTTTTCTTGATGGGAGAGCCACTTGGGAAGGTTTAGAAGCTATAGATTGGGAGATGGGACAATGATGTCCATAATAGTGCTTTATGAAGCAATTTGGTCTTCCAATGGTGCAATTGAATTGATGATGACTCCAAGGACTTTAAATGAGTCCAAGAAGTCTAGAAATAACAAGAGAATGGAGCCTAACACTTGAATGATATGAGTTGCTTCAATAGGCCATTTGTAGAACCAATATGTCCATTATGGAACCAATTATGAATTTTTAAGCATGACATAACGTGATTAAATCCATTATTGTTGGTTCCTTTTCCATGTGCTCTTATGAACATGATGATATAGAGCTTATGAATGCCAAGAATGGGGTTAGATATATATGGTATTACATTTATTGGTATCAGAGCCTAGTTTCGATCTAGGGATACCAATAAATGTAACACCATAATTCTAGTTTATCTCATGCTTTTGAATAGTATAATTAAATGAATCATATAGATTTCCCATAAGAAAAAGCAAGGGAAATTGGACTTTTCTTTACATTTTGTCATATCTAAAAATTCATTTTAGTGTCACGTGGACCGTGTGAGCTCATATTATGTATCCTCTTATTTAATCACATCATTAAAACTCATTTACAACTCAAAAACCTGCGCACAACTCATAAAAACTGAAATGGGGCATAGAACATGAAGACTCATACTCTGCCAGAATTGGCCTCATTTCTAGGAAAATTTTGGAAAATCATAACTAAATCTACAAAACTTGAAATCATGTGTTCTTGGTCATTTTGGAAATTTTGGAATGTCTACTTCATGTTAAAAATAGGTACAGGTCATAACATCCCACGCATTGAACGTTTGACTCACGAAATTGTTTGGAGGTCAGACTGGGTCCTTATGCTGTCACAGTTTAGTGATATAAACTTCAAAATTGTCCAATTAATTCCAAAAAATTCCAAATAGAGTGAATGATACCAATATAGAAAGTTGAGGATGTTAGATAGAGGGAAAAAATAACTCTAGACTAGTTCAAGCTCGCCTAGACCCCAAATTTTGATTAAACAGTGACTAAGGTCTGGTTGGACGCTTGACACTAGACTGAATCTTTGAAAAATTATATCTCTCTCTCTCTAGACATCCAAATGGGGTGATTCCAGTTGGAACAAGTCATTTGTAACCTCTAGGTTTTGTCTATAAAATTTCATGGCAATTGGACATCATTTGAGTCTCATGTGATAGAAAATAATTTCGGACCGAATGTAATAGTGCATCAGACCATTTCAAGAATTTTGGCCAACTTTGGAAAAACATTAAATATTCTATAGACCTCAAAAAATTATGACCTTTAGCTTCCCAAAATCTCTCAATAAGACCTATTAGCATGCCAAATCCCAGATCAAGACTAACTCATTTGGTTAAAAAGTGATATAGGGTTCCATTATAGTCAAATTTAGCTCCACATGAGGTACCAAATTTTCCAAATGGCCTTCCCTTGGTTGTGGCACCTTTTGGGCAAGTCTAAAAGTACATTTGAGACTTGTATGAGCTGTGCAAATGGTCTCAAAACTCATGCATCTCATTTTGGCCATTCAACCCACACTTATGCATATTTACTTCATACTTCCACATTGCATATTTGGGCATTAGATACTCAAATTATATTTTATAACTCATACATCATATCCATAGCTATAAACATCACATAGTAGCATCTTTATACATGTATCAAGATTCACAATACATATACAACATCATATATATTATGAACCATCATTATGGTTCCAAAATAGACAAAACAAGACATAAGCTTGTCAATCTTTGCTCTTCATGGTTGTTGGCTCCCTTCACCATAATTACTTAGTCCACCTAGCATATTAGATCATTGGAGAGGAGCCCACTTTGTTGTTGGGAGACTTTTCACTTTGTCTCAACGAAGCTCAAGGGTTCTTGGCTCATACTCACCAAAGGGAAGAGTTCTTAGCCTCTCCACACTCAAGCAAACTCGTATAAACATTATGTGCTCATTTGAAACATAATATGATATCAAGGATCATGGAATATAAAGGCATGCTAGCATACTTTTCATAGCTTGAAAATGCACATACACACATTCTAAAATAAGCTAAACACATATGCATGCATGAGAGAAAGTGGAGAGAGCTACCTTGTACAAATCTACACACTTTTCTCCTTGAATTTCCCTCCTTTGTCTCGGCTATACACCCATAATTTCGTGGAGATGATTTCTCTTGGCCTAGACATGATTTAAGGGAGATAATTAGGTTCATGAAATATATTCTAAAGCTATACAATTTGCTTAAGCCCTAGATTACTCTATAGGCTTCATTATGGTCCACAATGGTGCCTAATGAAGCAACACTCCTTAAATAACTTCTAGGCCTCATTCTTTCCTCTCAATTATGATTCTTGACTCCTTTTAAGCCTCTTGGAGCCACCACACCATTAAAACAAAGGGCCTAGTACCATGTTGCTTTTTTAGGTTATAATATGAAACCTATGACCCCAATTCACTTTCCTTGAGTTCTAAATTTTTTCCAAGGCCTCTTCTTATATTCATTCACCATATACGACTTGAAAATGGCCTTAGAAAAATTTGAATCTCTCCCTAGCTAGGTGAACTTGCTTAGGCCGAGACTATGGGTGCATTGGCCTTCCATGGAGTTCTCTTTAATTTCTTGAAGGAGGAAGCATGTGGGAAGCCTCTTAGGGATCTTAGGAGCATGTTTTAACATTCAATTAAGCCTAAAAATATTCATATAAAATCAGATTTGCAATGGAGCATTTGGATCCCTAATGATTATATCTTATTTCCTAATGCTCCTTTCTTGATTCTATTTGTTCATTCTTAATTCTTGCCACCTAAAACCCTTAATCCCTCCATGAATTGGACAAAAAATAGCCCTTAAGAATTGGGCTCATGGTGGCCAAATTCGTACAAGAAGAAGGGGGAGAAAGAAACTACTAAAGAATGAAAGTTTTACCTTATTTTCTTACTTTTCTTTGCTTGCTCTTTGCCTTCTTTGGCCTCCTTACTTGATTTTTGAAAATTTCCCTCTATTCTCCCTTCAAAACAGCCCCAAACTCTCCATTAAAACCATAGAAAGAGAGCTTGAGAGGAGAGGAGCAAGTTTCAATAAGGAAGGATATGGAATTTCTTAAAGTTTCTTACTTTTTTCTTGAATTTTTTCCTCCAAAATCTTCCTCCTCTTGTGCGCCTAAGAAGTTGGAGTTTTCCTCAGAAAATGGGCAGAAGCAAGTCGGTCTTAGAGAGGAGAGAAAGAATGTGGCATATAAAGAAGAAGAAAGAAGCTTCCTTTAACACTTTAATGCCAATTTTGCCATTCGTTCTTAGCATTTTCGTTTCTCCTTTGTTTGAGCTCCTTTTTTAGAACTATCTTTTCCATCATAACAAATAGGTTCCCAATTTAATAAAATGCCTTTGGAATCACTCAAATCGGAGATAAAACATTTCCGAATGAATCAGTCAAAGTTTGGGTTAACCGACATCGGAAAGAGTACACCGAAGGGGCTTTATCGGTCCCAGGACTTCCTATGGTTTTTGGGGCCTCTAAGAACCCTGGACAACTCAAAATTTCTATTTAAAAAGCCCTCTTGTATGTTTTCCAAAAAGTCCACTTATTTACGAAAATGCCACTGGCCTTTCGGTAAATTTTTCGAATCACTTTGACCCCAATTTCTGGACAACTCAAAGCTCAAATCCTCATTTTCTATTATTTAAAATTTTATTCAAATTTTATTTGGCTTTGAATTACTTATCTCAGGGGATTTGCTTTTCAAATTGGCCCATTTCAGTGTTTTTACAACGTACCAGGCGTTACAATATGCATATGTGTGTAGGGGTTGGTGGCAATTTGAGACTATATCAAGCCTAAGGTAGCTTTCTCTCCACTTCTTACATGCAATTGAGTGCTTGGATGAGTTGATATGCTTGTGTGTGTAGTTGCTTGATGCTTTTATGAAATATGATCCATTATGTTTTCATATAAGCTTTATGAGCAACTTATGTTTATGAAAGGTTTACGTGATGGCTCCTAACTCTTTATGGTATGGAATTGAGCATAGTAGCTCTTCCTTAGTCTTGGGTTAAGATTGGTAGACCCTAGCTAGTTTTATGATATTGCCATGGCAAGAAATGAATGAGTTTTCATGTTATATGATGCATATGATTTACATGATGCATGTGCATAGCATTCTTGCACACATACATTGCATTCACTTATGGCATTCTTGTTTGCATTGAATTGGATGAGTTTATGCTACTGAGATTCTCCCCAAATCTCACCCTCTTGCTCCCACTAACATTTTCAGGTTCCTCAAGCAAAGGAAAAGAGGTTGAGAGACATTAGAACATGGGCATTGTTGTATTATGAAGCTTGTAATGTAAATAATCTAACTTTTGGCAAGTGTTTATGTAAAACTAGACAAAAATGTATGGATGATAGTTATTTATGCATTTAATGATGTTTATGAATGGAACCAAGTATTTAAGTATGAGAACATGTATGTTAGTTATGTGAATGTATGATTTAGCAAAGAATGGTTAAGATAATGTATGGAATGTCATTGGAAAGCATGTGTTAGTTGTAACACCATGAATTTCTGGCTTTGCCTTATACTAATCTTAAGTCTCATGCCATGTATTTCTCAAGAACACAAGGAAATGACATATAAAAAGTGAATGTTTTTGCATTGCATAAGGGATAAAATATCCATTCAGTGTCTCGTGGACCATGTGAGCGCATGTATCACATTCTCATATTTAATTACATAGACACTACTCAATTCCATAACCAAAAGTGGCCTAGAACTTGTGCAAGTGTAAGGAACACATAAAATATCACAGTGTAGCCTCGGTCAGAATTTCATGTTTTTTGTCAAAATTTTTGAAAAATCATAACTAATTCTAGAAAAATCAAAATCGTCATGCTATAGCTTCCTGGAAATCTCTGAGTGTTAACTTTACACTAAAAATAATTTCAAGCCATGAACATAGCATTTGGACTATGTTTAACATAAAAAAGGTACAAAGGTCCGACTGGCTACTAGTACTGATACAGATTTCTTCTATAAAATTAAAAAATATCCAATTAATGCCACAAAAATACATTCCATGTAAATGGTACCAATTTGGAAAGCTCAGGATGTTATTTAGAGGAGAAAAATAACTCCAAACCAATCTAGGCACGTCCAGGCATCAAAAACTAATCAAACAGTGACATAGGTCTGGTTGAATGCTTGATAGTAACTAGATAGAAATTTAAAAAATTTATATCTCCCTCTATAGACATCCAAATGAGGTACTTCTAGTTGGAAAAAGTCACTGGGAAGGTCTAGTTTCTCCCTATAAAATTTCGTGGCAATTGAACATCATTTGCTCTATGAGTGATAGAGTTTCATTTCAGACCAGAATGAACAGTGCACTAAACCAAAATCAGAAAAATTTTTAACTCTGAAAATTCATCAAATATTCCATAGATCTCCAAAAATTCTGCACTTTAGCTTTCCAAAAAGCTCTCTACATGATCTAGATGCATGCCAAATTTTATGCCAATGAGAGCTCATTTGGACAAAAAGTGGTATAGCTCACCAATATGATCAATTTTTGCTCCATATGGGATACCAATTGTGTCCAAATGGTCTCCTTTGATGTTTGGCACCTCTTGGACAAGTTTAAAAGGATAAATATAACTTGTATAAATTGCCCAAGTAGTTCCAAACCTCATGCATCTTAATTTGGCCAATCCACTTTCATTAATATACTAATACACCAAGCCATCAAGAAATCAAACTTTCCATTTCTATTAATTTCATATCACATATAGTCTATACAAGAGTCATACACTATTTTACATTCATACATGAGCTTACATCTCAAAAATAATATATACAAAGCCACTTTGCCATTCATATGACCATAAAGAAGTAAAAATTCATGCACTTTGTTGTCAAATTCTCATCTTCCAAGTTGTTAGCTCCCATTATCTTGTCCACTTGGTCCACCTAGCATGTTAGAACATTGGAGAGGAGGGAATAAGATTTAAAGAATCCCAATAGCTCATCTCCCTTTCAATCACACATAAAAGATGCAAGACAAGTCTTGAAAATGCATGCATGGACATATTAAAATGTGTAATCATTCAAGAAACAAACTTGGCATTTGACAAGTCATACATAGCATACATAGGCTTGCTAAATGAGTGGACTAGCCTCACCCATTTTCTTTAAGAGCTTTTGACTCAACCTTACTCTTGGGAGTCAATCTCACTCTTGGGAGACTCTTTACTTTCTCTCAACCAATTCTAAGGGTTCTTGGCTTCTCCACACTCAAGCAAACTAAGACAAGCATATAAAATATCATCTTGCATGCATAAAACATCATCATGGTACCATAGAATAAAAACTCATGCTAAAATACTTTCATAGCTCAAAACATATATACACACATTTAAAGATAATGTAAGCATACATTCATGCATGAGAGAAGGTGGAGAGAGCTACCTTGCTTGTATTCACACACTTTTTCCTTGAACCTTGAATCCTCTCCCTTGACCTCACACACTCAAAAAGGTGAAGATCATTTCTCTTGGCCTAGACACATTATATAGAAGCCAATTATACTCTTGAATTAAATTCTAAGGCCACACATTCACTAGAAAAGCTAGGTAACTTTTATGTCTCTTTTATGGTTCCATAATGCACTTAAATGAAGCAATCTTAAGAAAACATCATTTTGGCTCCATTCTCTCCACTCATTTATGATTCTTGACTCCATTGAAACCTCTTGGAGTCATTATACAATCAAATCATGGAGCCTTACTAGGTGTTGCTTTTTTAAGTCATATTATGGAACATATAAGGCCATCTCACTTTCTATGGTTTCTAAAATTTTTCCAAGGCTTCCTATCACCTTCTTCCATCATACATGACTCAAAACTAAGCTTGGAACAAATTAAAACTACCCCTTGGTGCTTCATCTAGCCTAGGCCGAAGCTATGCACTATATGAACACCAAGTGAGTTTGCTTCCTTTTCTTGATGGAAGATGCATATGAGGAGCCCTCTAGGGATCTCAAGAGCTCATTTAAACATTGATTTAGACATAGGAATTAAGATATCAAATCAGATTTTACAAGGAACACATGAAACCCTAGATTTGCTATCTTGAATTTCCATGGTTATTTGTTAATTCCCTTTGCATATTCTTATTCTCCACACTCCTTTTCCTAAGATTCACCCTTGGTTTTGCCCAAAATTCAAGCCCTCTTGCAGCTACATATATGGGGCGAAATAGGGAGAAGAAGGGGGAAGGAGTAGCTACCATAGGATGAAGATTTTACCTTGTTTCCATGACTTTTCTTGCTTGTTTCTCACTTTTCTTGGCCTCTTTTCGTCAAATCCGAATTTTTCCCTCTGTTATTCCCTCAAAACAGATCCATACACTTCAATAAAACCATAGTAAAGAAAGGGAAATGGAGGAGAAGAGGTTTGCTAAAGGGAAAACATGAAGAAACCAAGAAATTCCATACCTTTCTTATCTTTTTCTTTCTCCTTTTCTTCCTTTCTTGGTGAGCCTCAAGGAGCTACTGTTCTTTTGTAATTTGGGCAGAGGAAGTTGTGCATAAGAAGGTGGGAGAAAGAGGGAGAAGTCTATGGGAGCTTCTCAAAACACACTTTTTAAAAAATTTCAATTTCATCCTTCCGTAATGGCAATTTCATTTCGGTTTCGTTTTAGCTCCTTTTTTAGAACTGTCTTTTCCATTATAAAATTTAGGTTCCCAATTTAATAAAATATCTTTGGAATCACTCAATTTGGAGCTAAAACCTTACTAAACAAATCCATCAAAATTCGGGCTCACCAATGTTAGAAAACGTACACCAGAGTGGTTTTACCAGTCCAGAGGCTTCCCATGGTTTTTGGGGCCTTTGTGAACCTTGGGCAACTTAAATTTCCTATTTAAAAAGCCCTTCTATGTGTTTTTACAAAAGTTGCACTTATTTACAAAAATACCATTATGTTTCGTTAGTTTTTGTCACAAATTATTTCATCAGCCTAGCTCTATTTTTCTTTCTGTCTGAGCCTGGGTTTTTCATTTATAGAAGTCTAGAATACTTCCTAAATTTTTTAAGACCTTAACTAAGTCATTTCGGGGGACTTACTTTTGTATCCGGTGAATTTCCTTCGTTTATAGAGAAATCGTATGTTTCGCTTCTCGCATTTTCTCTCGTTTTCAAAAAACCGAATATTACATTAGTTAGGTGCTAAGGGGTCAAATTTTGATCTAAGTCCTTTGGCATGGTATGGAATAGTTAGAAATATTATTTAGGATGATTAAAACTTACTCCAAGTGAAGAATTCCATTTAGATGCCAAATGACCCAAAAGGATACCAAGGTTAGGCATAAAAAAACCCTAAACAACTCCTATACCCAAAGTGGCCCAAATGACCTAGATGGAGTCTAAGATTGGCATGCATGTAGACCCTTAAGAGAGTTTTCTATCAGGCTAAGAATCATAATTTTTGGATATCCACAAAATATTTCATGAATCTCCAAAGTTTCAAAAATTGTGCAGAACAGTCCTTGGTATTGTTCATAAGGCCATTCTAGTTTTTAGTGGATTTGAAGGGTCAAATAAACTCCATGTTGGAGATTGTGCCCTAGGCTAATTATTGTATTATAAACATTGTACTTTATTAAGAAATAAGATTTTTTTTATTACATTATTATATTGTTTACATATTCTATATAATAATATCCTTGGATAAATCATATAGATTATCCTAAATATCCTTAGTTGATCATTATTGTAGGAATGATGATGAATTGAGACTGGTATGATTTTGATTGATGATTATGTGTTAATCATGTATATAGATACGAATCAAAATTATAGGCACTCGTTAGGGAACAAGATGTTAGATCGACCCGTTATGAGATAGCTACATGGATTAAGTCATAAGCGTATCTCATATATAATCGTATCACCGAGCCCTTAGACTTGAGATCACCATAGTTTCCAACATGAGAAACACTATTTTTTGGCATAGTCAAAAGTCATTTTTAATTGAGTGATCATAAAGGCTATGATCAGGTATAGTGAAATTCATGTAGAAGAAGATAAGTGATCAAGATAGGATTTGTCCCTTTGATTAATAGAGAGATATTTCTGGGCCCCTCGATGAGTGAGACTGAGAAAATGCATGGCCATGCTTGAATGGAAGGGTTTCCATTTGTATTATCATTCTACACGTAAATTGAGAAAGTGACGATCAAGTAAGATGAGGATGATGTTTCCATGCCTCATACTTAATCTAGATATTGTGTGACAAAAGGGATATGATAAGGTTATATGACAGGTTGTATCGGATCACCGATCCCTATATGATTTGAGTAGTCATAATGTCTTGCTAGAGACCGCTTTTGACTTGTGGGTCAAATAGTGTTATTAGCCCACTGCCAACATCATATGGGCCTACAGGGTCACACACAAGAACGAATCAACTAGAGCTAAAATATCCAAATTCGTTGAATCTGAAATTGCGTCTAGATTCAATGAATGTCAAGTTCAATTTAGGGTGGAAGAATTTTATAAATAAATAAATATATATTTGATATATATATATATATAATTTATAAAATTTGAAATATATATTTAGAGCAGATTTTGGGCTTATGCTATCATTTCGGGTTCTTGACTTTTCTAAGGGGTTCCATGAGTCAAACATATAAAATGAGTATGAACAAACTTGTTTATGATGAAAATGAGGTAAGGAAAAGAAAGAATGAAGGCAGGACTCCTATAGCTCAAAATGACCCTTAAGTGGCCCAATGTAAGTGTTGAAAACTTATGAAAGGATGTAAATTTTTGCTTGAAATTCCATAATTGATATGCATGAGTCAGCTAGATAAGTTGTAGAGGATAAAAGTGCATTAAACCTTATCAATACAATAGCTAAGATAATATCTTGTCAACAAGGTCCAAGATCTTGTATTCTGCTATATAAAATCTGAGACCTTGTCAGTAAGGTTTTCTGATGTAGTAAATTAAAACCTATAGTTTTATGATGGTGTAACATATGGACCACCCCTAACTCCATTTAGGGTGGTTTTTGTGCCATTTTTCTTTCTCAATTTTAAGGATTTTTTTGGGTTATTTTATTCTATTTTTATTGTAACAAAAGTATTTGTCATAAAACGACAAAATGAACCGTATAAAAGCAAGTCCTCTGAAAATGAGCTAGATAATGTCCCAAAAAATTTGGGTAGAGTCCTAGACTCCTAAGAATGATAATTCTAGGCTTAAACAAAAAGAAAAATAGAGCTAGGACGAAGAAACAATTTGTGACGAAAACTGACGAAACGTAATAGCATTTTCGTAAATAAGTGCAACTTTTGGAAAAACACATAGGAGGTCTTTTTAAATGGGAAATTTGAGTTGCCCAGGGCTCTTAGAGGCCCCAAAAATCATAAGAAACCCCAGAATTAGTAAAGCCCCTTCAGTGTACTTTCCAACATTAGTGACCCCAAACTTTAACAGATTCTTTTGAGAAGGTTTTAGCTCCAATTCGAGTGATTCCAAAAGTATTTTATTAAATTGAGAACCTAAATGTTATAATGGAAAAGACGGTTCTAAAAAAAGAGCTAAAACGAAGCCGAAACAAAATTGCCATTACAGAAGGAAGAAATTGGAATTTTTGAAAAAGCTAGCTTCTTAAATGTTCTATAAGCTTCTTGTCTCTTCTCCCACCTTCTTAAGAATGAGCCTTTCTGCCCAAAATACAAAATTTTTTTAGCTCCTTTAGGTCCACAAGAGAAGGAGAAAAAGAAGAAGAAAAAGGCAAGAAAGGTAAGAAAATCTAAGGAATTTTATACTCCATCTTCTTCCAATCTTGTTCCTTTCCTTCTTAGCTCTCTTCCTATGGTTTGCTTGAGATTATTGGTTCTATTTTTGGTCTAGAACTTAGAGGGTTAGTTCAAAAATTTTGAGAAGAGGTAAACCAAGAAGAAGCCTTGAAAGCACACTTGAAACCAAGGTAATTGCTTATTGTGGTTGCTTCTTCTCCTTGCTCTATGGATGTGTGTATTTTGGCCTACACCATAACCATATAGGGGGAGGATTTTCTATCCAAAAACAAGAGAGGAACTAGGGTTTTAGACTATAAGGAAAAGTAATATGGCAAGAAATTATAAGAAAAACTAATAGAAATCAAGTTAGGAAAGTGTGGTGTTTTCTAGAGTTTTAGAAAATCTGATTTTATGTGAGTAATTTTTTGGCTATTTGAATGTTTCCTTGAGCTCCTAAGACCCTTAGAAACCTTCCCAAATGGCTCTTCCATCAAGGAAAAATCAAGAAGCTTATGAACTTCCATTATGGTGCTAGTTTCTGTAACACCCCAAAAATTAATTAAGGTGTTAATCATTGATTAGGTTAATTAGGAATAATTAATATGGAATAATCAGGTAAGTTAAGTAAATGGAGATTTTAGAGAGATGAATTATTAATATGGGTTTGAGATTTAATTAGGAGAGAAATTCATCTAGGCCCAAATTAATGTAGGAGGTCATAATAAGAGGCTAATGGAGGCCTAATAAGCTAGGTGCAGGCCCAATATAATTCAATCTGATAGAGGCCCAAGATCCACCTTGTATAGGCTCTTATAATTGGCCCAATAACCCTTGTGTAGACTCAAAACCTTTGGGCTCTTAAAACTTAGTCTGGCCCAATTGGATTTCAGCAACCCAACACCTCAAAATTGGCCCAACCAAAGCTAAAATCTGAAGCCCAAATAGAGTTGGACCTTGGAGCAACCCATGACCCATATTTGACCCAACTAAAACTCAACTTAAACCCTAATGCTTCAGCCACCTCTCCATTTACTGAAACACAAACACCCATCTCAAAATTCGGAGGTCTAAAGGAGGCTCTAGGGTTCTTAGCATAAATCCACCATTTCTCACCTCTAAGCTCAAAATCAGCCAAGGTAATAGTTATATAACTTAATCCTCTCATCTTTCTCTTCATTTTGGTTTGATTAGTTTTTCATTTGGAGTATTTTCACCATACCCAAAATCTGAAATGTGGGAATTTGGGGATTTTCTTGATGAAATTCGTAGGTTAAGACTAGGGCTATCATTAGATAGGTATGAACTCTTCTTTTTGAAGTAATTTTGCTGATTTGAGAGCCTAATGACTTGATTATAATATGGATATTAATTTTGTAAGAATTTGATTAGGATTTTGGATGAAATATTGACCTTTTCTGGTAGAGGACACTTCAATCCGAATTTGGGACTTGTAGTGGCTGGGTAAGTGAGTAGTCATTAGCATTTTAAATTCTTTGGATACTGATTGCAACTGTTAATGATGAATTAGAGTAGTAATTCTATGATGTTATAGTTATAAGAAGATTTCTGCACCATTGGTGGCTGTTGCAATTGTCTACAAGTAAGGTAATCGGGTTTATATTAATTTCATGCATATATCTATTTTAATTTCATATTTTGTAGTACATGAATGATTTGAAATATTGAATGAATTGGTTGGTTATCATTATATTGTGATTAGACCTTGTGAGTCTATGGTGGATCTGTGGTGCGACTGCCACAAATGCATGTGCTTCGATCAGGCACCGGGTTATGATCAAACCGTAGATGCACCAAGCCCTGGTTGTGCTCAATGAGGAGTAGGTGTCGTAGACGGCCCTCTCCGGTGTTAATGGCCTTTAACATATGAAAATATGATTGCTAGTATGGGATAGTGATCATGATAGCCTAATTGTTTCATTTATTGATATGACTAATATTCTTCTGATGCTTATGTGAAATTATGCTTATATACTAATTAAACTGGAATATATGATGAAATTACCTTAGTTACTGAGATTTATATCTCACCCTATTTCATGGGATTAACATTTCAGGTGAAGGTTTTTCAGGTAAGGATAAAAGGAAGCAAGTAGATGAAAATCCATGAGCTCTGGTATATTAGGAGAAGGCTACACTTAGGTTGACTATTTAGTGTAGATGCTAGATTTTGTATTCCTTATGGTATAGCATCATCATGTATTCATGTTGCCAAGTGTAGGCGTTTATATTTTGCTTGGTGGAAATGTAACCGTTAAGAAGTTAAGTCTCATTGCAGTTGGATATTGATGTATAAACTTGTAGCATCATATATATAGCTTTGTTGAAATTGTGATATGGTTTACCATATGGGAATTGTAGTCATGTGATGCATTGGGTGTGGACATAAACTATTAATGAATAAAAGCTCTATGGAATGTACATGGGATGTTAATTGTTGCTAATGCATATGTTCTTGCTGTCATTAATATATGAATTTACTGATATGAGATAGTTGGGCAATTAGGATATAGTACCTACATTTTGAATTGGAAATGGAGAGTTAGATGAGTAAATAGGGTAGGAAACTACCATTAGAGTCATACAAAATGAGGGAAAGTGGTCCTAGAGTGTTCTTAAAATGAGAGCTAGAGTGTGTGGGATGAAATTTGGGTGATGTAGTCACAGGAGGGAGTCACGCCGCGGCTAAGAAAGCTTCGCCGTAGCCAAATGAGTGATAGAGTTGAGGGGCACCGCATCATAACACATCTCGCCACGGCGCAAGAGAAGAAAATTGGTATGGGGAGTGACAGTGGCGAGGAGCACCACGGCGCAAAGCGAAAAAAATCTCCCAAGAGGGTAACAGAACCAAAACTCGCCGCAACTCAGTATGTCCTGCTGTGGCGCGAGTCCAGGAAATTAATTTAGGGTTGCACAGTAGCAAACTCTCTGCGGCGCGAACTTATTGTGCCGAGGCGAGGATTGTGGGAGTTGGAACAGCAGCTCTAGGAGGCATTTTTGTCGCGGTGCCATGTAGTCTCACCGCGCGATGGTCCAACTCACCACAGCGTAATTTGTTCAATGATTCCAAAACTTAATCTAGTTGCGGCGAAAGAGTTCTAAGCCACGGCGCAAGTCCCTAAATTCATATCTTTAGCCTAGAAACCCCCTTTTCTTCAATGGTAATGTTAAGAAATGATATGAGAATACTTGTGGGAGGTTATTGAGTGTTAAAACTGATGGATAGATGAATCATAAACCCCTCATGGTAGTACGATGTCTTTTATACATTTTTGTTTTGTTTGTGGTTGTATAGTGATGACCCTAAATTAAGGTTCAAATTTCTCCATATTTTCATAATGTGATCAATTGTAATGACTCCAAACCTTGATAATCAATTATTAATTGTATATTTAACTATAATTACAATGATTAGAAGATAGGGTTGTCACAGTTTTAACCAAGGCAAGAATACTTAGTTAGGGAGTGTTTTAATTTGTTCTAGCCTTATTTTGAGACTTTATATGATGTTAGAAAATGGGAGAAACCCTTGAGAAAAATTTAGGAGCCATGAATTGAAAGATGGAATAATGGTGTCCAAAATGGGGCTTTATGAAGCAACTTGGTTTTCCAATTGTGCAAGTGAATGTGTGAGGGCTCCAAAGATCTTAAATGAGTACAAGAAGTCTAAAAATAACAAGAGAATGGAGCCTAGAACTTGAAATGTGAGAGTTACTTCAATAGGCCAATTATAGAACCGTTATACCACTTGTAGGATTAAGTATATTTTTAAGAGTATCTTTAGTGTCTTGGCTTGCTTCAAGTATGTGATTGTGTATTCTTTATGGTGTCTAGGACAAAAGAACATACATCCACCTAAGTGTGCTTGTGGTACTGAAAAAGGAAAGGAAAAGGATCAAGAAAAGCTTGCATAAACTCAAAGTAGCTCTACACCTCATTCTCCTTTCATTCTTATGTGCATATGTATGTCTTTGTGTGTTTGTGTATGCTCTTATGACTTAAGAATATACCACTTGATGCCTTGACATGACATTAGTGCCAATGTGTTTCATTGAATGGCTTTGGTTGTGGAAATAGCTCATAAGGGTGAGGCGATGCCAAAAGTCCCTTAATAAAGGTGAGGAGATGCCAAAAGTCTCATGGCATGGGTGAGACAAGGTCAAAAGTCTCTTGGAAGGGTGAGGCTGAGTCAAAAATCCCTAGGCCAATAGTGAGGCAAATTCAAAAGTCCTAGAAATGGGGTGAGGCAAAACCAGAAGTCCTTAGAGCATGTTCTTGGCATGAATGTGAATAAATGGCATGAAAATTGTGACTTTGCACACTTTATAGTTGTTCAACCTTCCATACATATGCTTTGATGTGTATATGTCATGAATGTGTGTGTGAATGGGTGTGTGAGCTATTAAGATTCTAGGAATCTCACTCCTTTTCCCCCTTTCCTCTTGACATGATTAGGTGGAGTTCAAGAAACAAAGAATGCAAGCCAAGGGAGTTGAAAAGCCAAGTCTTGATAGTTATGTAGCTTGTTATGTAATTGAATGCCAAATTTTCTTTGTACATATTATTTTTGTAGTGTAAGATCATGAACTATTGAAATATGATGTATGACTCTTGTATAGACCATATGTGGCATGAAATAAATAGAAATAGGAATTTTGGCTTTCTGATGCCTTGATGTATTAGTGCATTAGTGGAAGTTGAATGACCAATTCAAGATGTATAGGGTTTGGGATCACTTGGGCAGTTTATACAAGTCATATTCATACTTTTAAACTTGCCCAAGAGGTGCCACACATTAAAAGAGGCCATTTGAATAGATTTGGTATCTCATATGAAGTAAAAATGATCATTTTGGTGAGCTATGTCACTTTCTATCCAAATGAGCTCTTCTTAGTCTGAAATTTGGTATGCATCTAGAGCTTGTTGAGAGATTTTTGGAAAGCTAAAGTAGGTAATTTTTGGAGGTCTACATAATATTTGGCAAATTTTTGAAATTGGAAAAATTTTCTGGTTTGGCCTCTAGTACTGTTCATATAGTCAAAATTTTGTTCTTTATCATTCATGAAGCAAATGATGTCCAATTGCCATAAAATTTTACAAGCAAAAGGTAGACCTTGCTACTAACATGTATCAATTTGAAACACCTCATTTGGATGTCTAGAGAGGGAGCTATTAAATTTTGAAGTTGTTGTCCAGTACCAGGCGACCAGTCAGACCCTTGTTAGTATTTGATTAAGTTTTGGGGTTTAAACATTCTTGAGTTGGTTTGGAGTTATTTTTTCCCTCTAGCTAATAGCTGTAACTTTCTAGATTGGTATCATTTGCATTAATTGGAGTATTTTGGAATTAATTGGACATTTTTGAACTTTATGATAGTAAATTGTATCAGTATTAGAGGGCAGTCAAACCTTTATGGCTATTTCATTATCAAACGTAGTGCAGATGGGATTGTTCTGACTAGGACTTATTTTTAGTTTAAATTTGATATCTAGAGCATTTTAAAAAGCTATAGTTTGTGTGATTTTAATTTTTTTATATTTAGTTATAATTTTTCAAAGTTGCCTCAAATTTTGCCACCCTGGAACCCAAGGCAAAACATGATTATTTTGGTTTTTTTGACCCTTGATCCATGGTTTGTGCTAATTTTTGAGAATTTTATGATTTTTATGAATGGAAAATAATTAGATAATATTATTGATGAGCTCATGGGGTGCCAGAGATAGGAGATGAAAAATTTATCTGCTACGCAATCTGTAAAGTCACATTAGATAGGAAGGTCCGGGGCTAGGTCCTTATAAGTGGGAGCAAAGCTCTCCCTTTTGACAAGGCCTTTTCCTGGGAGCTAATGGGAGAAGCCATCTTCTAGAAGGAACAAAACCCTAGCTACGGAACCTAGTTTTGGACATGGCCGGACCAGGGACAATATCGTTGAGGGCTCTGTAAGGTTTATTGGTATCAGAGCAAAGTTCCAGGCTTTCTTGGATTGGATTTTGGCTTGAGGATGTAGTAACAAGGCTATGTAAAGGCGTGAATGGATAGGTAGAGATTTAGATGAGACATGTTGGATGTGTGAAAGTAGTTTGTGGCTTTATTCATGAGTAAGTTGTAGAATAGTCTTAGAGTAGTTACTGGACACCGGGAAAGAGTGGCCTCTAGAATAGCTTGAGCAAAGTTAAGCTTGAGTAAAGTTGAGTGATCCGATGGCTAGAGTTTGATGAGATGTGATAGCTTGCCGGGGTCAGTGGCAAGCTCTAGATATAAACGATGAGAAATGATCTCGTTGATATGAAGAGGCTTGCTAGAAAGAGTGTGTGAGGTCTAATCCTCCCTGGTAGTCATACTCAGGCCATTCCGAGATGTCTCCCTTAATGCAGAGACAAGTAAGATGCAGCACGGTATAAGATGAGACTGCGGCTGCACAGGACCAGTGTAGAGGGAAATACGAAAGAGAATTATTCCTTAGCCATAACACCTAAATGTCTAGATGAATTTTAAAGCCAAAAAACTAATTCCCTCAGGCCAGAGGTTAAGTTACAAGCTACACCCTAGAGCCCTGATAGCCTAGAGGTAATAGCTGAACCCAGAGGTAATAGCTAGCTATGTACGAATGAAGCACGAGGTAAAACCCTCTAGCTTGATGATGCACTAGATATATAGGCAATGAGGCTTGGGTAGTAGCTAAAGATGAAAATTCAATCCCTGGAAAATAAGCCAATCAGAGGCCGTTAGCTGCGGCCAATTATTCCATAGAAATAGCGAGACAATTTAGAGAATTCCTCGTTTCGACTAATTAAGAAGTTAGCCGCAGTGAATGATGTGTTAGTCGTGGCGAATAACACCATGAATCCCTTATTTGTCACATTCAGGCCAACTTGAGAAGGGATTTGATAAAGGGTTAGACAACCCACAACGAGTAAGAACCCTTAGTATAAGTAGGGAAAAAGAGTAGTAAATAGTCATGGAAAGGTAGTAAAAGTCCGTGGGCCTAGTAGTTGAAAATGAGGAAAGAGCTCAACACAGGTAAAGTTAGACACAGGGATAATGAGGTTGTTGAGAGCCGCTTATGAGGTGTTAACTCCCACCTAGAGTGCTACCCAATGAGACACTGAATGATAGAATGCTAGTGTAGCTTTAAAATAATATAAGATAAGGCTACTAGCAGTGAGGCACATAGTTAGTGGCCTAGAAGGGTGTACCTCATAGGTGACACCTAGAAGTAAGTATGAGTAGCCCAGTAATGGAAGCTCAGAAAAAAAATGAGGATAGTAAATAAGCTACAAGTCCGATAAGATGGCTAGCCTAGGCTGAGTGTAAGCTAAAGCCTAGGGGAAATGACCAGTAGCATCGTTCTAGGTGAGATATGTAAGTGAAAGGCTCAATGAAAGTTCTCCCTGAATTAAGAAAGAAAAGATAAGACACCCTGAGTTGGGGAAACCACCCAATAGTGGTTAGTAAATTTCCCTAGATAAACTCCCCCTGAGTCATAAAAGGAAGCGAGGAAGAGCTAAGAAACTAGCTACAGAAAAGGTGCCCTCGCTTTAGTCATAATTAGATGAGTAAGCTAAGCCTAGAAAGGTAAACAGATGGGAGTCCAATAGTTTGTCAGACGAGCTCCTTAATATGAGAATAATATAGGGTTAAGGCACATGAGTGATTAGAGCACCCAGTAGAGCATCAGCTTCAGTGAGGTAGAATCCAAACATTGAGAGTACATGTTTTGGATTGGGTTAGCAGAACCCTAAAAATAATATATTGTGCTCCTGGGGATGAGGCTAAACAGAGAGAAAGCCCAGCTCTGATTTGAACATAGAAATGAGCTAAGACAAATAGCTAATGCCTTCATACCCTCAGAAAAGCTCGAAGGAGCTAGAGACCACTTCAAAAGGCGAGCCTCGTGTTATATAAAGAGTGTAAGCCGAGAGCGCCACAAAATGTAATTCTTAGGATTTCACAAAATAGAATTTTCTTACCGAGGGACAATCTAGCTAAGAACAGAGTAAGAGTATGAACAAAAAATAGACCCTCTTGATGTTATAGAGAGTGAATAAGTAAAGGAACTCCAGGAAAGTATAGGTGCTCTTGAGCATAAAGAAATCTGAACTGGTAACAGAAACAACCAGGAGTAACACATCCTTTTACCTAAGTAAAAGGATAGTAAAAGTAAAAGAGAGAAGAATTTACGATAGTGTTCAAGCCGAGGACATAGTAGATTAAAAAAAAATGTCGAGTCGATGTGCTTGAGTATTTGAGAAAGCACACTTGTCCTTGGCATAGATGCCTTTTTTGCATGATAGTGCTCAAAGTAAAAACAGTCGGGCAATGTGAAGTGATCTCGAGATGAAGTAGAGAAAGAATCTTATTTTCCCTAAGTATCCTACAAGAATAAGGCAAATAAAGAAAAGTACGACAAGAATACTTTAGATTGTTGGGAAACTTATAATATACTAGCGATAATGGCCCTAAATTCAATCATGAGGCACCCATATATTAGTGCTTGATGTTATGATTTGCTTGTAACAATGGTTACATAATATTAGGCTTGATCAACCTAATAATAATGTGACTGGAATGCATAGCAAACGACGACATCAACCACCAAAGTGTCCTGATAATCGAAAGGTATCCTAGTTAAAGAACGAGATGAGTCAGAAAAGAGAAGTAAAGGGATTCTAGGAATACTAAAATAGTAAGAAAAACATGTAGAGAGGAATCCCCAATAGAGAATGTTCAGATTCAGTATGCATAGTCTGAGTCCCTTATAGTACATATAAATGAAATGAGAAGGGACTAGTGCATAGCCCCTCTCCTACCAAAGATGTTTACCACACTCAAAGTGTGAGATGCCCAGGGGCTAAAGCACTTAAAAGTAGAATGTGGTCATAGTTAGAAACTGCAGGATATGAGAGGAGGGCTAGAACGAGTATATGTAAGTAAGTAAGTCAATAGAGTAAGAAAAGAAAGCCCAACTAAAAGCATGATGTAATTCTGAGTTTAGCCTTAGCTATTATGAGCAATGGTAACAAAACTTAGTGAGCATGTATTTTACTGTCAGATACAGTGATCTTAGGCTTTGACGTCCCCAGAGATGGATCACAGTAGATCCTAGCATAGCTTAGTAGGTCGCAGTAGACCCTAGCAGGGTTTTGAGAGGTCGCAGTAGACCTAGGGGTCACAGTAGATCCCATAGAGTTACAGAGAGCCCTAGCCACAGTATAATAGTTCTCTAGTGAGATGACGACTTGAGATAGTTTTACAGAGCAATTAGTCTCAAAGACCAATATAGTTTCAGCTAGCCTTTGTCTCAGAGACTAGAGATCTCCTAAGTCTAGTAAACCATTGCCATAGAGACATGAAGGCTTTACTCAGACAGTTAGACCACTGACTAGCTCTCTTTAGAGATAGTCTATGGGATGACGAAAGCAAAAAAAATTAGCTTTCCAGAGTTAGAGTTAGATGAACCACTACCTAGCAGATAGTAGCCCTGACCAAGGGATAGAGAGATCTCTGCATGCTAGCTTATGTATTCAGAAAAGGCTCAGGTACAATTTTATATAAGGTAAGTGGTACAGTATATGTCCAATGAGTAAAACTGTGAGAATAGCTAGCATACCAGCAGAACTCAACAGTAGTCAGTGGTAGTAGCTCTTCGGTGCTAGTATGAGACACACAGGTTAGGCCAATCAATATTGAATTGAGGGACTATAAAAATGCCACGGTAAGTGAGCAAAGAAAGTGAGAAAAAGTCCTGGCCTACGAAGATAAATATAGTAATAAACACAGAAATTGGGATCATTAAAAGTAGAAACTCCTCAAGGGAGCTGTAATCCTAGTAAGCAGTTATGATATGAGGCCTATGATGGAAAGAGATGTGAATTGTAATCATGGGATGAGCTAGTAAGAAAAAATGCATAGATGAACAGTGGACAGTACACTTCAAAATAGTAGACAAATAAAAACCTCTGATGGCTCTAATGATTAGAAAAGATGATGAGATATTATGAGAAGCCATTTAGAGAGGATACAAAAGACGTGATATAAAATGAGTACCTCCCAAGATATATAAGTGAGTCTACTGAAAAGAACGATAACTCTTACGACGAGTTAAGACTAACCCGATGTGTTAGTAAGCTCTCTCAGGATAGGCCTCTAGAGTCAGAAATTTTTTTCCCTTATGAGAGGGACTAGCATGTACTCTATAATGATAGAGCCCTCATTAAAAGCTAGCAATGAAAATTTCCTAGCTGAGAGAAAATTTAAATAAGCAAAATCGCTAAGAAAAGCATATAGAGCCAAGAAGAAGGGAAAGAAAGGAACAATTAGACAGAATATAAAAGAGTAAGAAAAAGTGTATCCCTAAATTTTGAGGATGAAATTTATTTAAAGGGGGAGGAATTTAACATCCAATCCCTCCGTAAACGTGAAAAACGCGAAACGTGAGAAGCACGATGTTCAGTTTCTCCGTAAATGTAAAAAATAGGCCAAATATAAAAGGAAGTCCTCGAAATAGAAGGAATTGGGGCCAACTAAAATTATGATAAAATGTTAAATATTAGAAAATGAGGATTTGAGGTTTGAGATATCCAAAAACTAGAGCCAGAAGAGCTCAGAAAATTTACCGAAGAAAGTAGGGGCATTTTTGTAATTTTTGAAAATTTTTGAAAACTCACTGAAGGGTTTTTTAAATGGAAAATTTGAGCTTTTCGGGGTTCTCAAAGGCCCTAAAAACCATGGGAACCCCTAGAATAGTTGAAACCCCTTTGGTGAGCGATTTTGGCAAAGGTTGACTAACACTTTGATCGAACGGTTTGGAATTGTTTCAGATCCTTTTTGAGTGATTCCAAAGGCAATTCTTATGATTAAGAGCCTAAGGAATATGATGGAAAAGAAGGATTTCAAAAAGGAGTTAATATGAGCCTAAAATGAAAAGCCAAGAAAAGGGACTAAAATGCAAAAGTAAAAAGTTGCATAAAGTGACTTTTAGCTTCTTCTTCTTATCCACGTTCCAGCAGCTCCCATTCCACGCTTTGTTTTTGCCCCAAAAATAGAGGAGGAAGCTAGCTCTCTTAGGCGCACAAGGAAAGGAGATTTTGAAGAGAGAAAAAGCAAGGAAAAGGTAGGAAAATTCAAGCTTTTTCTCTTGTAAGTTGCTCTTCCTTCTTCTCCTCTTTATTTCCATGGATTTGCTGATGTTTTTAGGTCTATATGGAGGGCAGAACAGAGGTGAAATTTTTGGATTTGGTGAGGGGAGGCTAGCCAAGTGAAGAACAAACCAAGAAAACTAAGAAACCAAGGTATTCCTTCTTGTTTTGTTGCTTCTCCTTGCTTGCTTCTTCCATGAAATTTTCATTCACCTTAGAGCCCATTCCATAGGAGATAAATTCTGACCATATTAGGGTAGAATTAGGGGTTCTATAATGTGAGGATTAGGAAGATACAAGTGGAATTAATTAAGAAGCAAAAGAGAACTAAGAATGGGAAGTTAGGGATTCAAAGACATAAGCAAAAATATGATTTTATCTAAGAGTTCCCAAGCCTATGTGAATGCTTGTATGAGTTTCTAAGACCCCTAGAGAGCTTCCCACATGTACCTCCCATCCAAGAAAGCAAAGAAATTGTAAGAAAAACTAATGAACTCTAAGTAGAAAAAGTGTGGTGCATTTAAAGGGATTTTAAAAACTGATTTGATATATGAGTTTCCTTGCATGTTTGAGTATTTGATTGAGCTCCTAAGACCTCTAGGAAGCCTCCCAAGTGTGTCTCCCATTAAGGAAAAATCAAGAAGGCCATGAACTCTTCTTCCCCCCATAGACTCGGCCTAGGCAAGTTCCTATAGCTAGTGAGAGTTTTGAATTTTTCTAAGGCATTTTTGAGTCATATGTGATGAGTGAAGATGAGTAGAGGCCTTGGAAAAAAATTTAGAACTCAAAGAAAGTGAATTGGTGCCATAGGTTCCATATTAGGACCTAAAGAAGCAACATGATGCTAGGCCCTTTGTTTTAATTATGTAATGACTCCAAGAGGCTTAAAAGGAGTCAAGAATCATATTTGAAAGGAAAGGATGAAGCCTAGAAGTCATTTGAGGGGTGTTGCTTCATTAGGTGCCTTTATGGACCATAATGGAGCTTATAGAGCAATCTAGAGTTTAAGCAAATTGTGTAGCCTTAGAATATGTCTCATGAACCTAATTGGCTCCCTTAAATCATGTCTAGGCCAAGAGAAACCATCTCCACCAAATTGTGGGTGTATAGCCAAGGCAAAGGAGGGAAATCCAAAGAGAAAAGTGTGTAGATCTGTACAAGGTAGCTCTCTCCACCTTCTCTCATGCATGGATGTGTGTTTAGCTTGTTTTAGAATGTGTGTATGTGTATTTTCAAGCGATGAAAAGTATGCTAGTATGCCTTTATATTCCATGATCCTTGATGCCAGGTTATGTTTCAAATGAGCACATGATGTTTGTATGAGTTTGCTTAAGTGTGGAGAGGCCAAAAACTCTTCCCTTTGGTGAGGATGAGCCAAGAACCCTTGAGCTTGGTTGAGACAAAGTAAAGCATCTTCCAAAAGCAAAGTAGGCTCCCAAGAGTATGGTTGAGTCCAAAGTGCTCAAGAAATGGGTGAGGCAAGTCCAAAACCCATGAGGAGAAGTGTGAGGCTAATCCAAACACTTGGTGGGCTCTTGAATGATTTGTATGAGTTGCTCACATGCCAAGGTTGCTTTGAAAATGTCCATGACTTCCATTTTTCCATACATGCATTTGAAAAGCTTGCTTTGTACATATTATGTGTGATTGAATGGGAGATGAGCTATTGGGATTCTTTGAATCTCATCCCCTCCTCTCCAATGATCTAACATGCTAGGTGGGCTAAGTAATTATGGTGAAGGGAGCCAACAACAATGAAGAAGAGAGGTTGATAAGCTTATGCCTTGTTTTGTCTATTTTGGAACCATAATGATAGTTCATGATGTATATGAGGTTGTAAATGTACTATGAACGTTGAGACATGTGTAAATACTCTATTATGTGATGTTTAAATGTATGATTATGATATATGACCACTAGCCCATGTTTTGAGTATGTAAGGCTATAGAATGAGAATTTAAAGTTTGATGAATATGTGTATAAGTGAGGGTTGAATGGCCAAAATGAGATGCATGAGGTTTGGGACCATTTGGGTAGCTCACGCAAGTCTTAAATATGCTTTTATACTTGCCCAAAAGGTACCAACACCAAGGGAAGACCATTTGGCAAGTTTGGTACCTCATATGGAGCCAAATTTGACCATTATGGAACCCTATGTCACTTTTTAGCCAAATGAGTTAGTCTTGGTCTGAAATTTGACATGGAATTAGGTCTTAGTAAGAGATTTTTGGGAAGTTAAAGATCATAATTTTTAGAAGTCTACATAATATTTGATGCTTTTTTGAAATTGGAAAATTTTATGGATTTGGTCTGCTGCACTATTCAATTGGTCCGAAATTATTTTCTATCATTTGAGATCCAACTGATGTCCAATTGCTGTAAAATTTTATACGGAGAAACTAGGAAATCACAGTGACTTGTGCCAACTAGAAGAACCTTATTTGGAGGTCTAGAGAGGAAGATATGAATTTTTGAAGTTTCTGTCCAGTATTAGTAGCCTTGCCCGACCAGAAGTACTGTTCCATCAAATTCTGAGATCTAGGCTTGATGAACTTATCTGAAGATATTTTTCTTCACTATTTGACATCCATATCTTTCTATATTGGTATCATTTTCATGGATTGGATTTTTGTGAAATTAATTGAACATTTTTGAAGTTCATATCAGTAAACTGTGATAGCATTAGGACTTAGTCCAACCTCCAGATCATTTTGTGTGTCAAATGCTCTGTGTGTGAGATGTTATGACTTGTAAATATTTTTATCATAAATTAGACATCCCAAGCTTTCTAGAATGACCTAGATTACATCATTTAAATTTTTCTAGATTTAGTTATGATTTTCCAAAGTTTGCCCAGAAAGGAGGCCAATTCTGGCTGAGAATGAAACCTCCTTTTCCACCTTCTAATTCGGTTTCCATGACTTGTAGGCATGTTTATGTGATACAAATGAATTGTAATGATGTAATTAAATATGAAGATGTATAGCATGAGCTCACATGGTCCACGTGACACTGAATGAAATTTTTAGTCATAACGTGACACAAGAAAGTGTGTTATTTTCTATGAAATTTCTCACTTCCTTCTTATTATATATTACATGAGCATGTAAATGATTATGGATGTGAGCTAGAAATTATGGTGTTACACAATCCAAGTTAATTCATTATTTTAATGCATTTTCTTGGGATTCCTTTGGATAAATGTATAATCCTACTTGTAAGAAGGGAATCAATGTTAGAAATAATATGGTATTACATTTATTACAACCAAAAAAATTATTTATGAATTTTTTTACCTCCTTCTACAGTAAAATCTAGTTTTCTTTTTAGGCAGTAATTGATGTCAAAAAATTACAAAAAAAATTTAAAAGGTATTTTCATGCACAAGGATCATGAAATTAGGCCATACTCTTCTTGGATAGTCGAAGCTAATAGGGTAAAATATTACACTATTTAGCAATTTTTTTTATAATTGGAATTGTTGTTCATAGTTTAATTTTAACTATGGTTCATGATTTGGTATGTTAAGGTATGTTTGGTGTAGTATTCCATTTAATTGATCAATTTTTTTTAGTAGCTTACAATATGAATAATTCTTCTTGTGTCTTTCATTTGTTTAATTAAAAATTGGAGATTGTAAATTAATACTAATGTGATTTAAATCATATCCCAATTTTTTCTTAAAAAAAATTATTTTAAGGAATTCAAACATTTTGGGAATGTTTAACATATGCTAAGACAATTTGGTAGAATTTTAACTAATTTGATTGAAAATTATGTGATTTTTTTAATTAAATTGTTGTTTGACTATTGCTTTGATTGATCCACCTTACCTATTATATCTATCTCTTTCATATTGTATCTTATAAAGTGAGTCAAAGTTTGCCTTGTTTTAAATGAATTAAGGCCTATAGGAATTTTTTAAATTTATATGCACATGAAATTTTCACTTTTTGATTAAATTTGATCTTAAGTCTAGTGTTGCAGCAGCAAGTGTATAGTTTATATACCATGAGTCTTAAATTTAAAAGGACTAGGGTCATGCTACTTGAATTTTAATTTGTAGCAATAAGTACTTGTTCACATTCTAATTGCAACAATGGTGATAAATGATTCTCTGAGATACATTTGGTGAAGGATCTTGTGTATTTAATCATATGCAAAATTTTTCTAGCTTGGGAATTTCTTTTGCAAATTGTCGTGGTTGTTTATTACTAAAGTGATTTATCCATCAAAATTTTACAAATATAATTACTTCCCTTGTTGATATGAAATAAAGCATGATCTCATTTTCTCTTAGTTTGAGAATTTTATTTTGTAAATTGTTGTGAATGTTTATCATCAAAGTGATTCATTCATCGAAGTTTAACAAAGTCATTTAGTTCTCTTTTTGATAGGAGGTAAGACAATGAATTATTGTAGACTTTATCAGCAAAGTGATTTACCCATCAAAATTTGCAAAATCATTTACTTCTTGTTGATGGAATTAATTGAATTATTATACATAATCACCTATTCAAAAAGGGTCATTATGTGTATTAATTCTAGTTTTGTATGAAACTTAAGGTATAGGTGTATAGTTGAAAGGGTCCATTTATTCAAAGGGGATAGATTTTTTAAGATTATATATTCTTTGTTGGATTAAGGATCATAATTTGAATGATTTATCTACTAAAAGGGATGAATTCTTCAAAATTTTATATTTTCTTTTACTCTTTTATTAGGTAAAATATATAGGAGCTCTTAGAGAGAGGAATAACTTTCTTAACTGACGAAGGATGAAACTGGATTGTTTACTTACCTAAACGGAAGCTTAAACTTCTTCTCTCTCCCCCCTCTTAATGTCACACCATGGCTGCCCAATTTTCTGCAATTGGAAGCTTGGAGAAGGTGATGAGGTGTAATCTTACTTAAGAAGCCTCTTTTTTACAAATTTTTAAAATAACTATTTTGCCCCTACGTGCCTGCTTGCTCTGTTTAGGCTCATTTTAACTCCTCTTTAAGAACTATCTTTTCCATCATAAAATATAGGTCCTCTAATTCATAAAATACTTTTGGTTTCATCCAAATTGGATTGAAAACCCTCACAAATGAACTGGTCAAAGTTCGGGTCAACTGACGTTGAAAAACGTTCACCAGAGGGGTTTTAATTGTCCCAAGACTTCTCATGATTTTCAAGGCTTCTAAGAACCCCAGAGAACTTAAATATACCATTTAAAAAGCCCTCCTATGAGAATTCTAAAAATTTCCCAAAATTATGAAAATACTATTACGTTTCATCAACCTTTCGTTTAAATTCATTTTTTCATTCTAACTTTGTTTTTCTTTCTGTCTGAGCTTAGGATTCTCATTTTTAGGAGTTTAGAATGATGCTTACATTTTTTAGAATCTTAACTAATTTATTTCAGGGGACTTCCTTTTGTATCCAGTGAATTTCATACGTTTACAAAGAAACTGTACGTTACATTTCTTACATTTTTTCTCATTTTTAGAGAACCAGATATTATAGAGACATAAAGTGCCATTGAAGCATATGGATTTCCAATTTTTTCTTGATGAAAGAGGTACTTGGCAGGCTTCTTGGGAGTCTTAGGAACTCAAACAATCACTCACATAGGGTAGGGAATTCTTGAATTAAACCAGATTTTACAACACATTTTTAAATCCCTAGGTTTCCTATCTTACAAATTCATGGTTCTTCCTTTGTTTTCTTTGCATCTTCTCCTTTACTATACTCTAATTCATAAGTTTCACTCTTGGTTTAGGTCAGATTTTACTTCCTCTTGGTGGTTCTCTATAAGGTCAAAAATCATCTCTCTAGAAGCAAGAAGATGAAAGCATAGAAAGCTAGGATATCTACCTTGATTCAAGCCTTTTCCAAGAGTCTTCTCCTTTGTTTTGGCCTCTCCCTTGAATTTCAATCTCCTCCCCTCTAGACATGGCTCAAAATAAAACCAAACACTTCAATAAATCCATGGAAAGAAAGAGAAGTGGGAGAACAAGTTTGTTAAAGGAAAGACCAAGAAATTCCATGAATTTTCATACCTTTTGCCTTCTTTTTCTCCTTCTATGGTGTGCCCTTTCTTGCTGGTCTCTCCCTTGGTCTTAGGCATAAATAAGGTCGACTAAATGAAGGAAAGAAGGGGACATAACATATAAAGCAAGAAAGGATTAAAATTGTTCCAAAAAATTTTCATTTATGTCCTACATACTTGGCCTTTTCGTTTCCACTTCATTTTAGTTCCTTTTCGAGAAATGTCTTTTCCATCATAAAGTTTAGGCCCTTTAACTTATAAAATGCCTTTAAAATTACTCAATTTGAAGATAAAACCTTCCCAAACGAAAGGGTCAAAGTTTAGATTCACTGTCATTAGAAAATATACATCGAAGGAGGTTTAAACCATCCCAAGAGTTCCTATGATTTTTAGGACCTCTGAGAACCTCAGGCAACTCAATCTTTCCATTTAAAAATCCTTCATTGGTGTTCTCTTAATTAGGTTTTGCTATAGCCAGAGACACCTCTCACTATTTATTGCAAGATCTTCCTAGCTATTTTTGCTACAGCTTACGATATTGCTAGAAATTCCTTGGATTTTGTATGGCCACAAACTTACTATAACAAACTGGCATCCTCCCTATAGTGAAGGCTTAAAAAAATTATGAAACCTTGAGTCCTCGTTTCTACAAAAACTCAGATGTTACATTATGCACCTAAAGCTCTTTAAAATAACATGTTCAATTTTTTAAGTTATTTTGAAATTACCTATTTTACTAACCATGTTGTAATTTGATAAATTAATTTTCCTTATTATGAACGATAATAATGCTACAATAGAGGTCTTGATAACTTTCAATTATCAGAAATAAAAGTAGGACACAAAGGTTGTTCTTTATATACTTATATTTTATGTATGAGAAAATTATTACTATGATTTATTTTTTGATAAAACATGATAAGGGATAAATGAAGTTAATTTTATCACTCTTTAATAATTATTTGTGTTCTAGTTTTAATATATAACAAGAATGTCAAATTATTTATGAGAAAGTCTTATTAATAATGGGTGAAATGAAAATAAAATAGAATTGTTTGTAGAAATTTAAATTCTTCAATAAGGCATTTAGGTCATATTTCCCTTGTTATAGACTTTTAAAATATATGGAAAAATATTGTAACTTAATTGGTTAAAATGTTTGTGTGCATTTTGTGGAATATCTTATGAATGTATTTGTAAATAACAATTATGTACATTTGCACATAAATGGTGATGAGTGGCTCATAATGTTTTACTTCATAAAAAAATTGTGAAATTTTGTAAGAAATGCATAAGCTATCTTCAATGAAGACATATTTTATTAATTATTTATTATTCAATGAGCTATATAAATTGTGTTCAATTTTCATAAATATTTATTGATATTATATAGCTTTGACATGTATGACTAAGAAAAAAATTTACTATGTCATAGATGTTTGACTCATATTGAAGCAAAAGAGTTAATTATACCCCTTTTTTAAATTTTGGGTCATATGGTCATGTACTAACTTTCCAAAGAAGAGTTAGCCAAAATTAAAAATAAAAGTATAACGTAAAGTAAAATAAGCAATAAGATAAATAAAACTTTTGGAAATATCATATATAGGTATAAGTAGGTTTTATTTATCTATATTGTATGGCAAAAGATATTTTTACTATCACATCAGGTATTCTACATTAAGCCAAGCTCCTAAAGAGGAGCAAAATAAAGAACTAAAAGTAAGTAGATGCCTAAACAAGATGAAGAAGTAAGACTAGGAATTAGGGAAAGGCTCAAAAGATGTAAGCATATATATAGGTATAAGTAGGTTTTATTTATCTATATTGTATGGCAAAAGATATTTTTACTATCACATCAGGTATTCTACATTAAGCCAAGCTCCTAAAGAGGAGCAAAATAAAGAACTAAAAGTAAGTAGATGCCTAAACAAGATGAAGAAGTAAGACTAGGAATTAGGGAAAGGCTCAAAAGATGTAAGCATATATATAGGTATAAGTAGGTTTTATTTATCTATATTGTATGGCAAAAGATATTTTTACTATCACATCAGGTATTCTACATTAAGCCAAGCTCCTAAAGAGGAGTAAAATAAAGAACTAAAAGTAAGTAGATGCCTAAACAAGATGAAGAAGTAAGACTAGGAATTAGGGAAAGGCTCAAAAGATGTAAGCATAGGCGGTTGCAATGTAGTAAGAGAAACATAAAAAAAAATAAGGAAGGCATATCATATATTTTAATTTGAGTATAGACCTCCTAATAAGTCAGAAGAACATGAGAAAAGGAGTAGAAGGCCAACTAAAGAAAAAAAATGAGAAGAAAAGTTGAAAATAAAAATAAAAATAGGGATATCTATACAAAGTAGTATAACGTAAAACTAAAAATATAGGGAGTTAAATAAAAATCAAAATAGAATGAGATAAATTTATTTCCCCTATATATGAATTAAATGATCTAATTAGAAGACCCAGTAAGTATAAAACTGGTTAAAACATTGATGACATGAAAAACATAAAAACCTACAACATAGTGTTGTTTTGGGCTGTTTTAAGCAATTTTAAGCCCTTGTAGCCTAGAAAAGTCGATCTAAAAGTTAAGACCTTTTAAATAAGAATATGGACTCTAAATCTACAAAAAAAAAAGAGATAGAATGCAAAAAATTATTGAATCAAAGAAGCAAGGGCAAAATGGTCACAAAAGTCAAAAGTCAACACTATACTTTCTTTTTTTTGTTCAATAATGATATGTTTAGCCCTTTATTCCACCACCTCTCTTAGATTTTTTAGCAGCTTCAAGGTCTCTTCCATGGCATCACATGGAGAGGAAGAGGGAGAAAGAAAAAGGCAAGCATTTAGGTATGATTTTTTTTTTAACCTTTTTTCAAATTTTAATAGTAAAAAAAACTACACTTCTCCTTTTAAGCTCTTCATCTATGGTTTTAGAATTTCAAAAGGAAGAAGTTGAGCATTTTCAAGAGGAAAGAAAGAACTCCTTCTAAAATTCTAATAAGTGCAAAAGATTACACTTAAAGAGGGCTTTAAGACAAGGCAAGTTTCAAGCCTTGAAATCAAGTGTGAATGGAACCCTAGTGCATGTTGATCATGACTTAGAGAGAGAAAGTGATCCCTCTTATGTTCTCTTGATCCCTAATGATAATTTAGAGCATGTAGAAGCAAGCCATGGCATGATATAGCAAAAGAATAGCATATAGGACAAGAAAAGCTCATGTTGGGAGCCATGATGGTGCTCTTAGCTACCCTAGTAGAAATGGGGTTAGATGAGCTTTTTTCTTATAATCTTTGGTATTTAGAGGTCTTCTTATGAATTATGAAGATAAGAAAAAGCACCGGTTTCAATTATAGAGGCTAATAATGAAAGTTGAATTTTTCATGCGCATAGGGAACTCTAGTTAGACTATATGGCCATGCTTGTGTGTGGCATTGTTTTTTAGACCTATAATGAACTTAATGTGAGCCTAATGAACTATCTTAAAAGTTAGAATGAACTCGAGGCATAGAAAGAGGAAATTTGGAAAGGGCTATAGGAGGCCTAATATGCCAAGTTAAGAAAAGACCATATGAGCTCTCTAGGTTTCATAAGCAACCACAAAATGGAAAATGGTCATATGGTTAGTCTACCAAGTGCAAAATGACCTAAGAATGATGAGCAAGTCATGAGATTAGAGTTAGAGTCAATAAAATGCATTATGGCCATCCATAGTGCAAAATGCTAAGATAAAAGTTTAGTTTAACTAAACAAGTGGCATTATATTTTGATAAAGGCCATATTTTATGTTAAAGACCAGTTAAATAAGTTATTTTCTAGTCAAGAAACTTTCTTAAAAGAAGAAAATTGCATGAATATTTGATATGGCAAGTTTGGAACCTAAAATGATAAAAATAGATCCATAATGAGTTCGAAATTGTATCTCTACCAATGGAGGCCTTAATGTAGGAATTTAGGCATAAAATTTGGTATGCATTTAGAGCACATCCCAAGGTTTCATATGAGTGAAAGTTTGTAATTTTTAGGTTAGTACAAAATATTTTATGAATTTCTAAAATTGGCCCAATAAAATTGCCCTATATCAATTTTGGTCTCTAGTACAATCAAGTTTTCATGTCTTTTGAGAGATCAAATAGATTTATTTTAACTTCAGATATTTAGAGTAGCTAGGGTGCATGAACAACTTTCAAAAAAGTCTTAGTTTGCCTAATTGGGACACTCTTATCAAAAGTTATGAATTTTCAAAGTTAACTTCAGAAAACTATTCTATAGCAAGAACTAACCACTATTTTGCCATTTTTTGGGGACAATATGAATTCAATTAAATCTAAGATTTTTACAATAGAAAGTACATATCATAGGATTTCTAAAAAGGCATTATTTGGCTAATTTGGAGGTCCCTAGTCAAAGTTATGCATTTTTAAAGTTAAGCTATAGTATGTGATATATAAGGCAATTGAGGGGCATATGAGCAAGTTAGTTAAATATGCATTGAGTACTTAATTTCCATGCTTAGTATGATATTTTAGGCATGTTAAGATGGCTAAAGTGTTCTTTAGGCAAGAAGACCAAGAACTAGAGAATTAAGTTAGTGAAGGCCAAGTAAAAGGGACAAATAAAGAGAGTTAGACAAAGTAAAAGGCAAAATACGAGCTTTAACATCAATTATCCATATCCTAGGTAGCATCTCTCCCTTCTTTGTATCCATACTTGTTGCCTTAAGTGTTTGGATACTTGTGTGCTATGACATATGATACGATGCTATGTTTGTATGTTTAAACTATTTTGATGTAACATATTTTGTTTAGTATGTGTTATATTATTTATGATACTTAAAGAGGGAATTGAGCACGATAGCTCTTCCCTAAGTAAAGCTTAGATAATTTATACTTTAAGAGTCGTGGCCATTGATTGATTGAGCAAGTGTGTATATGCTAGCCTTAGTATTTCACAAGTTATGTTCCATGTGCGCTTGTGTTCCTTATACTTAGGTGACTTGATGTATGCATTGAATGTGGAGTATGCTACTGAAATACTCCCTAGAATCTCACTCTTTTATTCACTAACCCCTTGTTAGGTGGAAGCAATAAGGTAGACCAAGGAAAGTCTATAGTTCTTGGAAGGCATATGTAATTGATAATGTATCTTTTTATATATTTTTGCTGGACTGTACTTTGAGACCAATATGTATTAAGCAATGATACTGTATAGATTATGAGCCTTGATGTGACTGTATATAGATGGATTAGAAAGTGTATGATTATTCCCAGTAATATAAATGTTAATTGATGTGTTTATGAGCAATGAATATTGATAATTATTTAAGTAGTTTGGGTCCAAAGGGGGCTACCTGAGAATTAAGACTAAGACCTTTGAAATTGAATATATTGAACTTAAGTTATATACAAGTAATTAGTTTATTAGAAGTGAGGGCTATAGTGCCTAAGCAGCATGGGGTTTCTAGTCTATATGTTGTTGGATTTTTAAGTAAATTAGAATGCCTAACCATATAATTCAAGTACTAATATGAATTTGCAATGTGTCATGTGATTGTGTAATGACCAGTTCCTCTAATTGCTTTTGTAGTTCAGCTAACTCAGCTAGGGCCATCCTATAGGGCACTTTAGATATGGGACTAGTTCTAGGCACTAAATCAATGGAAAATTCTAACTTTCTATCAGGAGGAAGACCGCTAACCCCAGTAGGGAATACTTCAGGGAAATCTCTAACCACTGGCATATTTTTTATTCCCTCTTCAACTTCAACTTGCAGAAAAAAGAAGACTAAAAGTCCCTGACAACCTTTCTTAAGGTAATTCTCAGCTTGGGCAGTGGATAGTATAAGAAACTCAATGGAACATTCAGAATTAGAGGTATAAACAGGAAATGAAACCAATTTATGAAAACAATCAAGCATAACATTATTTGCAAATAACCTATCCATAACAATAATAAGGTCAATACTGGTCATAGGGATGCATACTAAATCAAGGGTAGTGGATCGTTTGTCAAATTGAATCACACAGTTTAAACAAACATGAGAAGTAATAACAAATCCATCTGTGGAAGTAGTTATAGACAAATCAAATGGTAACATGCTAATTCTTAATTCTAGACTCTTAGCATAATCATACGAAATGAATGAGTAGGTTGTCCTAGAGTCAAATAGTGCATTTACAATACAATTTTTAATTAAAAGTGTACCTTAGATCAAACTAGGCGACTAGGCTGCCTCTTGACAAGTTAGAACAAATACTCGCCCCTGTGTTTGTGGTTTGGCTTCTGGGGCTGACTCCTTCTGGACTTTGCAGTCTTGAGAAAAGCATCCTGGCTGGCCACAACTAAAACATACATTCTTACTAGCTCTGTAGGGGCTATATCCATGGTTCTTGCCACATTTATTGAACATTTTGACTACAGAACCTTGTTCTCCACTCTTTCTAGGTTTCTTATTCTAGACTTGTCCCCCACTCCTTCTCTTGAAAGTTCTACTTTCCCTTTCTCTCTTTTCTAATTGTACTCTCCTCCTTTCTACTTTTGCATCCTGGATACTTTCTTTAACAACCTATAGATTTCCACTAAGTCCTTAAAATTTCTTTATTTATGGGTGATCACTCCATCTCTAATTTCTAGCCGAAGTCCCTACTCTAATTTAGAAGCACTTCGGGCCTCATCATTGTGATCTTTCAGATAAGAAGAAAATCTGGATAACTCTATATGTTTAGCCACATAATAGTCTACCATCATATCCTCCTGTACTAGCTTCATGAACTATACTTCCTTCCTGCTCCTTACTAAAAGAGGAAAATACTTCTCATAAAACACTCTCTAAAAGGTTTCTCAGTTAAGTGGTGTTCCTCTAGCTATTAAGGTTCTCTCTGCATTTGTCCACCAAAACTCAGCTTCTCCCTTAAACATATAAACAACCAACAAGGCTTTCAGTTCCAATTTACAATCCATAATCCTAAATATTTTTTCTAACTACATAATCTACCTTCCTGCCTTAGTAAGGCCATACTTACCTTAAAATATTGGGGGTGAGCTTTACAAATGTGAGATAAAACTCGTAGGGTAGGATTAATTCTAGGCTCCCTCTTTTAAGATGTCTCACAGTTTTTTGTTGGCTCATCCACTTCTATGGGGTCTTTCTCCACATTTCTGCCTTCATCTCTCTTCCTTAGAGCTTCCTGTACTTGCTCAAGTGCCTCAGCAATGGTAGCTTGCTTAACTGCTTATTCTTCTAACTTGTCTGACATGGATTGTATGGTTGTTAATAATTCTTCTAAAATCTCAGTTTGTGTTCTCCTCAAGGCCATACTAACTGGTTATACATATAAATTCATACACAGAACAAGCGACAAAACCAAGTGAGATACTTAGTCAACAACTTTTAAAGGAAAAACCCATACAGTTCAAAGATTTAGCATGCAGAAAATCACAACAGGGACTCCTAATCAAAACAAATTTCCTAAATCATTGCTCTAATACCAAATTGTCACATTGTCACATACCATATGTTATAACTTACAATGTTAAAGAACCTTGTACTACTAACAGAAGACCTTGTCAACAAGGTTTTAGATTTCATAATGTAGAATATAAAATCTTATTAACAAGATCTTGGACCTTGTAGCTACATCTACTCTATCATTTCAACCAAACTCAAGGAATTCATACATAAACCTTAAAATGGTCTCCCTAACATCAACCAAGCATAGACCATTCATCCAGAGTCATTCCCAAGATTATGATAATAAGTTTCATACAAAAATAGTCATTAAAGTTACCTTTACATGCAAATCAACATTTCTATTAGGTACTATCGTCAGGTTGAATGGAAGGTTACTCATTTTTTATTATCATATAGGTACAAAATAAAGATTTCAAAACAACCTTACATTCTTAAGGCTTAAGTCATGCTTCAACATTTTACATTATTCAGAGGATGTACAAGACTAGCTACAGAACAACACGTAGTCCACTAGTCTGCTTGTTTATTTTCTGCTTGTTTGACTTCGTCTATGGTATAACTACTACCTAGAAAATAGTTAACTTTGTAATGAGATAAAATCCCAATAGATAATAATGTATTCAAAGAGTGTACATATAAATAGCACTGAATATCATCTAGGGTACATTCAACGCATAATTTAGTGTAGGAGCAAGTAATTTCCAAACAACAGTATACATTTGTTAGTTAGGCTAATGTGCTTCAATCATTGGCCAATAAAAGTGATCTAACACTTATAAGAGTCACTTTAGTAGACATTCATGCAACCATACACAGCATAAGAAATTCAAGAATTTATTCAATGCATTTACGTAGACAACAGAATGAATACAGTGTTAACTACCTGTTCTGTTATTACTGTTCTGTCAAATTATTCCTTAGCCTTTGTTATTCCAATTATTTCCCTAAAATTTTAGTCATATATTGCCCCAAATTATAACAAGTCATAATCAACATTTGAATTTCAATTAAGTTACTAATTTCCTATACGTAACTCCTAGTTCCCTTCCATTAGTTGGAGATTAGAATTCCTAATTTGGAATTAATCACATTTTCATTTCCTTTTATCCTCATTAATTATTATCATTTGAATTACTCATGTTGAGTTCAAGGCCTTAAGGTCCAGCCCTAAATCATTATTTGTGTGGCAATTTAGTCCCTAATACTAGTTTTCCTAGCCTCAGTACATCCATTTCAAATTATAGCATATATATATATATATGTACTTTGTATAATATTCACCTACATCATGCCATCTAGTGTCTAAATGTCCCTTATAGGCACTACCCTGTGCTATTTCTTTGACCCAATTTAAGACATTCCTAAAGTTATATTCTCATGGCCAACTAAGTGTACATGATTTTCTCTCCACTTCACTCTCACTCTCGCCTTAATTAGTTTTAAAAGGAATAATTTAAGCACTTACCTTCAAATATCCATGGCTTCTTCCCAAGTTCCTTTAGTGTCATTTTCCTTATAATTTTATTACTGTCCAACCATGGCAAAGTGTCTTAAATGCATAATTTCAACTAGGTGGAATGAAAGCAATTTGGAAATAGACTAAATTTCCTATTCTTACCTTTGATGAAGTCTTTTGTACCTTAAGCTTATTTTCTCATCCTTTCATTCCCATGGCTATCCGAGCTCTTCTCCTCTTCTTATCACTATGTCTCTTTGCCAAAATAGAGCTAAGGTAGAGGAGAATTATTGTATGTACACCTCATGCTTCCTAACCGATAATGGATTCAATTAAGCAATTTAAAATTCATTCTTCCTATTCTTTATTTGGTGCTATGCAAGTTGGCAGCATATATATATATCTTCCATCTAATTAAGGTATATTGAATGGACAATCTATAGACTCACTGCTCAGTAATATATCTACATGTATAAGTGTTCGAGTGGGTTGCATATACACACATACGATGGAATCCTTCAAAGTGAGTGTTTGTGATTTAATTATTCTATTTCTCCTCCACTTTGCTTTCTCTCACCATGTATGCTAGATGTCCCCTTCTTAGATTATGCAAGCCATTAAATTACATGCAATTTCCTATCAATTGCCCATGGCTGAATGTAAGATAGTGCCTTGACTGAATAGTTAATGTATATTATGGATAAGTGGAATGTCAAGTTGTCACTATTTTATCCTTATTACATTTTGTTTATTTGCCTATTCCTACACCACATTCTCAGCCATGCAAGATACTGATGGTGCCTAGATTAATTCAAGTGTTTATTTAGGTATAATCCTTGATATGCACAACTGAATGGATGGCTATCACATGACCGAATGTACATACCTATATTTCCATGTATGTGAAGGTAATGAGACATTATGATAAGAACGGTCACAAGCTTGTCTTGACCTGTGGCTATATGCTTTCATAATAAATGAATTGCCATGCCAATGTCTCATTAAGGCTTCCTAACATATAATCTCCCTTTAGTACTAATTAGATCAATTTGCCCCTAATTAACATAGGTTAGTTCCCTAAATACTTACTTGAGGTGGTTCCTAGATATTCTTCTATGGTTAATTTGGTTACGTTACCATCTTAGGAAATTTAGAATATGGCATATCTTCTACTAATAAGTTTCATTAAACAATATTTCATTGTGATGTTGAGCTTAAAGGTACAAGATAAAAATTAGTAAAACTAGTTTTGACACTTATTGATATTTCAATATTATTATATTTTACATTCCTCATATTTAGTTTTAATTATAAATTATTATGAGTAATTTGATGACTTTGGACTTATTTTATATTAAGTGGTTTAATTTAGATTAATGGACTTTAATTGCATTTTTATTATATTTATCCAACAAAGGCCCCATTATTTTTTTAATTGTATTTTATCGGATAGAAGATTTCTAAAAGGATTGGGTTAGAAGACTCCTACAAGGATTTTGATATTATCTTATTAAGTCTTAAAAAGATTTAGATACTACTTCAAAATTAGCTTTAAGATTAGTATTAGATTTTTTATGGAAGAAGGAAACTTCACCCATTTAAGGAGGAGAAGACGTCATCATAGAACACATTCCATCTTCTTTACTTCTTATTCTTGTTTTCATCTTCTTTCATATCTTTCTAATTTTTTTGTTGATCAATCTAGAATCTAAACTTGATAGGAAAATTGAGTCCATGTTTGTATAGAACTCTGGTTTGATTTTTTATTTTAGAATGTATTTCATTTTTATTCTCTTTGTTTTTGTGTAATTATTATCATTTTGGTTAGATGATTTTAGTTGCATAAATTTTGATTCATTTGATTTATCTGAGAATGTATTTTGATTTAATCAGTTGATTAATTAATTAAATTCATTCTGAACCACGCTAGGATTTTTCATGTGTCTCTAGTCAAGTATAAAATATTTTGGCTTCGTATTGTTAACAGAAGTGCGGTTGCATTTTGATTAGCAATACAAACCAATTAAAATCCTGAATGGTAGTTTAGGAACATTAATTAAAATAACTAGAGAATTAAAAATCAAACCAGAGTTATTTTTAGTCGACAAGAATAAGGAACTATCAGGGGAAGAATTTTGGATTGGTTATGCATCATTTTGATTGAATTTCATTTTGTTTTATTTTTGTTTATTGATTTATTATTTGGTTTAATTAGTGCGACTTCATATTCGAACCCCCGATCATCATAATTTTAGTTTTGTCATTTCTAAACTAATTGATTTGATTAAAAGCTTTGTGGGAGATGACCTGTTAAGCATTATACTGCAAACTAGCAAAAATCACTAATCTTGGCTAGTTCGACAACTGTGAGTGAACAAATAAATTTCTTTACCACTTACCAATCTTATTGATATTTTATGGTATTCTTTATTAACTAAAGAAAAATTTTATGATATTTTTATGAAATTATAGATAAGAAATATTTAGAAAATTTCTCACATTAATGATATCATCGGACTATTATTGTGTACTATTTGATATAAAGAAATCTAATTTCGTGAAAATGCCTTTCAAATGGGATTAAATTTGTAACATTCGGTCCTTTGTAAACAACGAAAATAAGTCAATTATAAAAGAAAGTTTCCTAAATAGAAAGATTTGAGACCAAATAAAACTAAGAGAAAATTTTAAATAATTAAAAATAAGGATACAAGGCTTAAGATGCCCAAAAATCAAAGTCAAAGTGATGAGAGACCCCGTAGGAATAAGTCCTAGGAACCTTCTTTTTGACAACATAACCCGGATCGTGCAAGATTCAAGAACACAATCACACAAATAGAAGACAAAAACACTCGTAAAGAATAAGAACACATATAAACAAAGATAGTTGGTCAAGTGGGTAAGACCCTAAGAGAACTCGTCCCTTAGAACCCTAACCATAAGACGCCACAAAGGAAGACCACTCCTTTGATAAGTCACTTGTATTCTAAAGAAGAACACACAGAAGCAAGAATTCTCACAATGAGAAATAAAATTTTGAATTCATTCCAATCTTCCAAAAGTACAATAGGTGGCCTATTCAATCTTCCAAAAGTACAATAGGTGGCCTATTTAAATAGGCATAAAAGAAAACCCTAAACCTAACTTAATCTCTAAGAATTCTCCTCCAAGAAATAGGAAACAAAGAATCCAATTTTAATGGGAGGAGATGATGCCATTTACTACTACAAATCCTAAAGAAAAGGAAAGAAAGTAATAAGTTTTCAGCAACTAATGAAAATGGAAATAAACAAAATCTGAAACTTAAATCCTAAGTCTTGACTAAATGGCCTTGTTCAAACTAATGAAAATGGAAACTAATGAAAATCAAATAAAAGACATCCTAATAAGATTTAAAACTCCTATTCACGTTACTTTTGTTGCCCATGTGAATTGCACATGCTTGTTAATTGATTTCTTCAAGTTGAACTCTATTTGGACCTTGCAGCATGTCTTGTCGGGATTGGACAATGAGGATCAAGTCCCTTGGGCCTTGTAACTCTTCAAATTGATGCAAAAACATGGGTTCAAGCTCTTGAATCTTTTGGACAATGCAACTCAAAGCTTGCTTCATGGCTTTAGCTCTTCCTCTAGTCATTGGGCCTCCTATGCCTTGTAATTGGTCCATTTGCATGTTGAACTCTCTTGCACACCCTCCATGCTCTTTTAGGTCATTACACCATGCTCCCTTGTCTACAAGCTCATGGGCCCCTTCATCATTCTCTCCCTCTTCAAAAGGATTCGTCCTCGAATCTGCATAATTAAAGGGAGATAAATCAGTAACATTGAATGTAGCACTAATATTTCCATAAGAGCATGGCAAATCAATTTTGTATGCATTGTCATTAATTCTTTCCAAAACTTGGAAAGGTCCATCCCCTCTAGGGTGTAATTTTGACTTTCGTTTCTCAGGGAATCTTTCCTTTCTCAAGTGTACCCAAACCCAATCTCCAGGTTCAAATACCACATGCCTTCTACCCTTATTAGCATGCTTGGCATATTGTTCATTCTTCCTCTCAATGTTAGCCTTAACTTTGGCATGTAATTCCTGCACAAACTTAGCTTTCTTCAAACCATCAAGATTAGCAAACTCATTAGAAGATAAAGGAAGAATATCAAGAGGAGTTAAGGGATTAAAACCATAGACAACCTCAAATGGAGAAAATGAAGTAGAAGAGTGCACTGTTCTATTATATGCAAACTCAATTTGAGGCAAGCATTTTTCCCAATTCTTTAAGTTTTTTTTTAATGATAGAACGAAGCAAGGTAGTAAGAGTACGATTCACAACTTCAGTTTGCCCATCCATTTGAGGATGTGCCACAGTAGAAAACAACAATTTAGTTCCTAGCTTAGACCACAAAGTTCTCCAAAAATGGCTAAGGAACTTTACATCTCTATCACTCATAATAGATTTAGGTAAACCATGCAACCTCACAATTTCTTTAAGGAACAAGTCAGCAATATGTATGGCATCATTAGTTTTTGAACATGCAATAAAGTGTGCCATTTTGCTAAATCTATCAACCACAACAAAAAATGCTATCTTTTCCACTTTGAGCTCTAGGTAAGCCCAACACAAAATCCATAGAAATATCAGTCCAAGGTTGAGAAGGCACGGGGAGAGGAGAATACAAACCATGAGATTGAACTTTAGATTTTGCATGCTTACATGTCACACACCTATCACAAACAGCAATTACATCTTTCCTCATACTTGGCCAATAAAAATGTTCATGCAAAAGAGCTGAAGTTTTCTCCACACCAAAGTGTCCCATCAAAGCACCACCATGAGTCTCTTTAACAAGCAATTCAAGCATAGAACAAGATGGAATACATAATTTATCTTTCTTAAACAAAAATCCATCAAATCTGTAAAAGTCATTAAAACCATGTTTCTCACACAATTTCCAGATTTCACCAAAGTCACAATCAGATTCATACATGCTTTTTAACATCTCAAAACCAAGTAATCTAGCATGCAATGATGTAAGAAGACTATATCTCCTAGATAATGCATCAGCCACAACATTCTCTTTACCCTTTTTGTGCTTGATGACATAAGGAAAAGTTTCAATGAATTCAAGCCATCTAGCATGTCTCTTGTTCAATTTATCTTGCGACTTTAAAAATTTCAAGCTTTCATGATCAAAATGTATAATGAATTCTTTTGACCACAAATAATGTTGCCAAGTCTCTAAGTTTCTTTTTAAAGCATACAACTCTTTATCATATGTGGAATAATTCAAAGTAGCTCCACTTAATTTTTCACTAAAGAAAGCAATGGGCTTAGAATCTTGCATTAAAACAGCCCCAATTCCAATTCTAGATGCATCACATTCAATTTCAAATACTTTAGAAAAATCAGGTAAAACAAGTAAAGGAGCATTAGTTAATTTTTCTTTCAAAGTGCTAAATGCAACCTCTTGTGTTTCACCCCACTTGAAAACTACATTTTTCTTTACCAAATCATTCAAAGGTGCAGCAATGGAGGAGAAGTCCCTCACAAAACATCTATAGAAGCTAGCCAAGCCATGGAAACTCCTTACTTCATTTGCATTCTTTGGTGTAGGCCACTCACGGATAGCTTTCACCTTCTCTTCATCCACACGAATCCCTTGAGCACCTACAACAAATCCAAGAAACATAACAGAATCCAAACAAAAAGAACACTTTTCTAAATTTACATAAAGGCTATTCTTCCTAAGAATGCAAAAGACCTCACGCAAATGACCAAGATGATCATCTAAACTCTTACTATAAATCAAAATATCATCAAAATAAACAACAACACATTTCCCAATGAGAGAACGAAAAACATGATTCATTAAGCTCATAAATGCACTGGGTGCATTAGTTAATCTAAATGGCATAACTAACCACTCATACAATCCAAACTTAGTTTTAAATGCAGTTTTCCATTCATCACCTTCTTTCATTCTAATTTGATGATATCCACTCCTAAGATCAATTTTAGAAAATAAAGATGCACCATGCAACTCATCAAGCATATCATCTAATCTAGGAATGGGATAACGATACTTAACTGTGATTTTATTGATGGCTCTACAATCCACGCACATTCTCCACTTGCCATCCTTCTTAGGCACTAGGATCACTGGAACCGCACAAGGACTTAAGCTCTCTCTAACAAAGCCTTTCTTCATGAGCTCTTCAACTTGGCATTGGATTTCCTTAGTTTCTTCTGGATTGGCTCTATATGCTGGTCTATTAGGAATGGATGCTCCGGGGATGAAATCTATACGATGTTCAATGCCTCTCAAAGGGGGCAAACCATCGGGAATTTCCTTTGGAAACAAATCACCAAAATCTTGTAAAAGAGACACAACACTAGAGGGCAAAGAGGGATCAAGTTCATTACTAGAAAAATAAATTTCCTTGTACAAGAGTACAAGTACTTGCTCATCAGCCAACATAGCTCTCTTAATCTCTCTTTTTCCAAAAAAGAAACTCACTTTTTTTCATCAATTTTCTCACTTTCATGCTTTTTCTTTTCAATCACTTTCTTTTCTTTTTCCCTCTCCTTTCTTTCTTTTCTCTCTTTCTCTCTCAATTTGCACTCATTTTCAATTCTAAGTTGATCCTCATAAGCTTGCATTGGTCTGAGAGGAGTAAGCACAACAATTTTACCGTTGAAAGGAAAAGAATGGCAATTTTTATATCCATCATGTTTAACACGTCTATCAAATTGCCATGGTCTACCAAGCAAAATATGTCCAGCATACATAGGAGCTATATCATACAAGACTTCATCATGATAATTACCAATAGAAAAAGAAATTAACACTTGTTTAGTAACTTTAACTTCACCACAATCATTAAGCCATTGCAACTTATAAGGACTAGGATGCTTTAAAGTAGGCAAATTCAGTTTATCAACAAGCAAGATACTAGCAACATTTGTACAACTACCACCATCAATAATCATGCTACATACCTTGTTCTGGACAAAATATCTAGTATGGAAAATGTGCTCATGCTGCTCTTTCTCATGATCTTCCTTGGGTTGAATATTTAGAGCACGCCTAGACACCAAAGCCTCTCCATGCACGGGGTCACTAAGCTCCAACTCAAAATCCTCCACCAAAGATGGCATACTTCCATCCGAATCTTCATCACTAGTCTCCTCACTAACTACATCACCATTCTCAAGCAAAATCATAGTTCTCTTGTTTGGACATTGAGAAGAGATGTGACCAAAACCTTGACATTTAAAACACTTAATTTTTGAAGTAGAAGAAGAAAAAGAATAGGAGTTAGAGTTAGAGTTACCTTTAGGAGGTGGATTGGAACTTTTGGGCTTTGCTTCCTCCTTTGGCTTGCTTTCTTTGGATTTGAAGGAGGATTTGGAATCCTTCAAACCTTGCTTCCAAGACCCAGAACCAGTAGCAAATCTAAATTTTTGTTGAGATTTAAGTTGTTTCTCCACTTTAATAGCTTTGTGTAATAGCTCTTCCATGTCAACATAATGTTGGAGATCAACAATTGCAGCAATTTCAAGGTTCAAACCATCTATGAATCTTGCCATGGTTGCTTCTTTGTCTTCCTCAAGATTGGCTCTAATCATAGCCATTTCCATCTCTTGATAATACTCCTTAACACTCATGGAGCCTTGTCTCAATTTCTGCAATTTCTTGTGCAAATCCCTATAGTAATAACTAGGGACAAATCTCTTTCTCATAGTGATTTTCATCTCATGCCAAGTCTGAATTGGAGGCTCTCTATTTCGCCTTCTATTGATGAGAAGTTGATCCCACCAAATACTAGCATAATCTGAAAATTCAACGGCTACTAATTTCACTTTTTGCCCTTCAAAATAATGATGGCACTCAAAAACATGCTCAACCTTTCTTTCCCACTCCAAGTAAAGCTCTGGACCATTCTTTCCTTGAAAGGGGGGAATTTTCATTTTGATGTTGCCTAGACCATGCTCCTTATGTGAGGGAGCTTGCTTGTGCCTCCTTGGAGTGAAATCATCAAAGTCAGATTCTCCTTCATACTCCTCTTCAAGATCACGCCTTTTTGGAATTTTAGAGTTAGATGGAGATTCAAAGTCATCCAGTCTTGCATTGAGCCTTTTGAATTGCTCATAGACACTTTTCATGAAAACTTTAAGATCAACATCATTAGGCTCATTTTCAGCCATTTTACAACCTGAAATGTTAGTGGACAGAATAAAAATAATAATAATATAAAGTAGGACCTCACACACTCTTCTCACGTGTATCACTCAAAATATTGCAAATCCACTCGTGTTTCACTCAAAATTTGGCTTTTATCTTTAATATGACACTCTTGCCTTTTACCACTCACTTGCTTCTTTTTAGTGCTCTTAATTAGAAACAAAAACAAATCAATAGGAGCAAAGAATAAAGTGGCAATCCCAAAACTAGAAAATTCCAAGTTAAAATCCTCAAAGAGCTAAAAGAAAAAGGGGCAAGGGGTAGTAATAATAATGCAAAAGAAAAGAAGAAAACGTGTAGCAATATGGGGAAAAGAAAGAAATTAAAACAAGAAGGAAACAAGAGAAAGGAACATGAAACAACAATAGAGAAAAGAGAGTAGATTCAGCAAAAAAAAATGAAATTTCACAAAATGGATGTGAGAGGGAGAGGTAAATCACGTTTTAGACCTGATCAAGGAAGGAGAGAGGCACAACTTGAAGGATTTGGAAAGAAAACAATGAGATCTAAAGCAATAAAATGGAAAGAAAGAAAGTCAGCAAATCTGGAAATAGAAAGGAAATAAAAAAAAATAGGCAAGAAGCAAATTAGGAAGTAAATAAGAATTTAAAAGGGCAAGGATCAGAAACAAGCAGTTTGGAAAGAATTAAAAAAAAGGAAAGTCAGGTTCAATTTTGGAAATTTGGAAGCTTACCACCCAAGTTTACAAAATTAAGAAAGTGATTGCTACTTGTAATGTAAGTTCTTCACAAATTGGTAACTTCCTACAACTTGCAATTCAGGTTAGCCAAAATAGGAACTTTGAAAATAGGAAACTAATGGGATGCCAAGCAATTGCAATCCATCACAATGAAATAGGAAATTTGTTACTTGAACATAAAAGGACAAAACTTGATAGTTACTCAAGTCAAATTGGAAATTCTTCTTTCTTTTTTTTTCACTTCTTTTTTTTTCACTTCTTTTTTTTTCACTTTTTTTTTGAATTTATTTTATTTCTTTTTTTTTCGAATTTTTTTTTTGAGTATCACACACTCTTTTTTTTTTTTTGAAGGAAAAAAAATGAAAATATGGCAAAGAGGACAAAACTCACACACAAGTTAGCAAATCACAAGAAAAAAACAAACAAACTATGGATGGTATGAAAAGGAAGATGGAGGCACACTACAATGGAAAAAGGAAGAAGATGGAAGACAAAGATGAAGATGGAAAAGGTAACACAAATGGAAGGAGAGAAGGTATGAAGAACAGTGGAAGGAAAACACAAAGATATACCTTGCTCTAGCGAACCTATGCTCTGATACCAAATGATGAGAGACCCCGTAGGAATAAGTCATAGGAACATTCTTTTTGACAACATAACCCGGATCGTGCAAGATTCAAGAACACAATCACACAAATAGAAGACAAAAACACTCGTAAAGAATAAGAACACATATAAACAAAGATAGTTGGTCAAGTGGGTAAGACCCTAAGAGAACTTGTCCCTTAGAACCCTAACCATAAGACGCCACAAAGGAAGACTACTCCTTTGATAAGTCACTTGTATTCTAAAGAAGAACACACAGAAGCAAGAATTCTCACAATGAGAAATAAAATTCTGAATTCATTCCAATCTTCCAAAAGTACAATAGGTGGCCTATCTAAATAGGCATAAAAGAAAACCCTAAACCTAACTTAATCTCTAAGAATTCTCCTCCAAGAAATAGAAAACAAAGAATCCAATTTTAATGGGAGGAGATGATGCCATTTACTACAACAAATCCTAAAGAGTGTATTTTAGACACTTTTTAGAAAACTCAAATGAGGGATCTTTAAATGTAAAAATTAAGTTTCTAGGGTTCTCAAAGACCCTAAAAACCATAAAAACCCTTAGAATGGTTTAAACTCCGTCGATTTACGTTTTAGAGTGTCGATTAACCTGAACTTTGACTAATTCATTCAGAAATGTTTTTAATCTAATTTACATGAAATCAAAGGCATTTTATGAATTAAAGGACCTAAATCTTATAATAGAAAAGAAGGTTCTAAAAAAGGAGTTGAAATGAGCCTAAATGGAGCAAACAGGAGTGTAGAGGTATCATTTTGAAAAATTGTAAAAGAGACTTCTTAAGTAAGATTACATCTCATCATCTTCTTCAAGATTTCATTTTTAGAATTCTAGAAAGCTATGGCATGACATTAAGGGGGGAGAGAGAAGAAGTTTAAGCTCCCATTTAGGTAAGTAAATAGCCCCATTTAATCCTGTACCAGTTAGGAAAGTTATTCCTCTCTCTAAAAGCTTTCTAATGGTGGTTTTTTTCTTAAAATCTTGAAGATTCAGGTCTGACCCAAGTTAAAAAGGAACTCTTTTTAAGAAACTAATCTATGAAAAATAATCTCCGTAAAGAGAGCTTCGTTTTAAGGTAAGATTTTACTTGAAATACTTGCAAAATCTTGTGTTTTATGCTATTTAAGCTTTGTCCTAGAGAGAGAAAGTAAGGAGAAGAATTTTTCTTCATGTGTTTTGATGGAACCAAGGGTTATGGAGTGTGAGGATTAAGAATATATAACTAGAATTGAAAAGGAAGCTTTAGAATGCAAGTTATAGCATTTAGGGATTTGGTTGCACCTTGGCAAATATGAAGCTTCCTAATGATAATTTAAATAGTTTAAGGGTATGAATGAGTTCTCAAGATACCTAGGAAGCTTCACATATGCCATAAAGGAAATGAAGCAAACTCCATAAGTGCACAAGATAAAGGGATGTCTAGACCAAAATAGAACCATATAACTAGGAATTTTTTAAAATTGTTCTAAGGATAGAAAGGGATTAAATATGATAGATGAACATCAAAGGAAGCCTTAGAATAAATTTAGAAAGTATGGGTTGTGAGATAGAGGTGTAGGCTCTATAATGAGACATAAAAAAGCAACTTATAGTTAGACTCCTTAAAATGAAATTGTGATGACTCTAAGGAGTTCAAATGGAGTCAAGAGACTTAGATTAAAATAGAAAATGGAGCTAAGATCATGAATTTCAATAGTTGCTTCATTATGCCTTGTATGGAGACATATTGGAGCCATATGAGAAAGTAGCTTTGCATAGAGCTTGCATAAGGCTAAAGCTTGTTTCCATGAGTGATTCATGTCTCATTTGATGTGTCTATGTCAAGAGAATCAAGTGCCACCTAATTCTATGAGCTCGGCCAAAAAGGGGAAGATAAGTTCAAGGGAAAAGTGTGATGTTCTTGCTTCAAAGTAGCTCTCTAACTTTTTTCACATGCATGTATTGGATGTTTATTTGTCTTTGAGTGCTTGTGTATATGTTTGAACTATGAAATATGTTTCTAGCTATTGCTTACTTACTGTTACCATTATGCATCTTGAAATAAGTTTATGAATGTATTTTTGGCTTAAATGGATTTGATGATGCCAAAAGTCCCTTAGCATAGGTAAGGATGAGCTAAAAGTCCCTAAGATTAGGTGAAACAAAGCCAAAAGTCTCAAGAAGAGTGAGGCTTAGTCAAAAGTCCCTTGAAAGTAGGTGAGGCCAATCTAAAAGTCCCTAGAAAGTAGAATGAGGCTAGACCAATGCCCCTCAAAACCTATATTTAACATGTATGAGTTTATATGATGAAGAAAATGATTTATGTATATTCATGACTAGCCTAAGGGACATGCATGCATTCTTTAACTTGAATTTGCATCTATTTTGTATGTTTGAAAGGGTAAAGAGCTATTAAGATTCTTTGAATCTCACTTTTTCCCTCCATATGTCTAATTATTCTAGGTGAGCCAAGTGGACCAAAAAAATGGAGGTCAAAGGTCTTGAAGCATGGCACTTTGACAAAGGAGTAGAGAAATAGACATTTTAATAGCATATTGATGTCAAGAATTGTATCCACATGATATATATGAGATGCAACCACTTAGATAGGTTTAAATGTATGTATTTATGATGTGTATATCAATCAATCTTGAAGCCAAATGAATGTATACATAGAAGATTGACATCCTAGCACCATAGTATGCATGTGTATAAATGCATGTAGTATGGTGAGATTTAGCTCAATAGTACTTTGGATCATTTGGTATGCTTTTATATGTTATAATTATGCTTTTGGATGTGCCCAATTGGCTATGAAATGAGAAGAAAGCTTTTTGGTGCCTTGAGATACCAATTTGGACTTCAAAAGTTATCATTATGTGTGCTGAACCAAGTCTGACCAAATAAATGATTTTTTCCATGAAATTTGGCCAACAGGTAGGTCTCATTTGGAATTTTCACATAGTCAAAGATCACCCAATTTGGAACTTTGGATAATTTATTATAATTTTTCAAAGTTGGCCAAATTATGTAAAAATGGTATGTGCACAATTCATATGGTTAGTTTATGTTTTTTATCACACATGAGTCAAATAAAGTATAGTGCTTATAAAATATTACAGGTATAAACTAGACATCATAAGCTTTCCATAGCCACTAAGATCACCTCATTTGGAGCTCTGTAGAGGGAGAAATGAATTTTTGAAATCGCATGATAGTACTAATAATGCAACTAGACCTCTAATACTGTTCCATCATTTATGTGTAATAAAGGCCATTGCATTAGTCTAAAATTATTTTTAACTATTATTTAACATTTATAGCTTTTTAGAAAGCTATCATATACATAATTTTAATTTTTCTAGAATTACTTATGAATTTTCAAAGTTCATACCAATAAGCTATAACAGCAACCTAAGAGAAACTCTTAAGTTTTCTGGTGTATGGTTCCAAACCCATGGAATATGAGATGAATTGTGATGTTTATGATATAATTGGATATGTTATGGATGAGAAATGATATTGATGATCTCATATGGTCCCTAAAGCTATAAATCATGTATATGGCCTTCCAATTACACAATTCTCCATGTGTAGAATTATATGTTTTCTTACAAGTCTCTTCTAACATGTGTGAGATATGTTGAGATGACTTATGGGACCATTGTGTAAGAGCTTAGAAGTTTAGGTATTACAAAATTTTCCATAATACATTAATTTTTTTAGGTCATGTTATGGTGTCATAATCATCATTTTAGTTACTTTGTAAAGCCCAATGTAAGAAGATTTCCCAATGTTTTTAGGCTCTTGACTCATTTATCAAGGAGAGCAGTTTTGTGTGATAGACTTCAACTTAAGGGAGGATTGTTCGAATTCAAGTGCGAGAGTAGATATGTTCATATTGAATCTGATGACTTAAGTGTCACTTGTTCATGATCACTTGTTATAGTCCTATTGTTTACTTTTTTATATAGTGGAAGAAAATTACTAATTAAGTGGGGACAATTTTGTCATAAATTTAAAATGAATTTAATTTATCAACTTTTGATATGAACTTCTACAATTATAGATATTATAGATATTATTATTAAGAAATTCTTGAAATAGTATTTGACTAAAACTAACTACCTAATTTAAGGAAAGTTTGTTACCCATGTAAAATGTCACTTTATTCACTTAAATGCAACTATATGTTTTGGCTTAGTGATTTAAATAATATTTTATACCACATTTTGGTATGTGATTATTTGATGGGTCAATATAATTTATATAAATTTTTGTCTTCAAGGTGACTCTTTCAAAAAGTTTCATAAAATTTTCTTTGAACCAATGATTGTAGATTTCTAACCATTGATTGTAAACCTCTAACATGTTAAAAGCATGTTATGATAATTATAGGCATTTCAAATTCTTTTGATATGTTTCAATTGTGGGAGTCATTATGCATTAAACTTTTATAAATTTTACAAATTAAAATATAAAATCTAATTAATAGCCAAATTAATTGAACGATGAAGAAATTATTTATGTGTATTGAGTAAGTCAAAGTTGGCTCCTTAATTTTCTTATTTTATCATCAATAAATAGGGCTTAATAGTGGGAATTGTAATACTATATATTTCTAACTCATTTCACAACATTTCCATGCTTTACATTCATAGATTCCATGAAGGAGTAAGGAAAAGGGATTAAAAATAATACATTTCTTTACGTTGCGTCGTGTATAAAAATTTCATTCGGTGTCACGTGGACCATATGAGCTCATACAACACATTCCCATATCTAATTACATGAATAAAACTCATTTTCATCATGAAAAGTGTCCTACATCTCTAGGAAACCAAAGGGAAGCATAAAATACTTACACATATTTTAGGCCAGATTTTTAGTTTTTCTGTCACAAATTCAGAAATTCATAATTAAATCCAACAAAATTGAAATCCAACAAAATTTACCATCCCAGAAAGCCCTGGATGTCTACACCATGGTAAAAATAATTTTCGATCATGAATCATTAAGGGGAGAATGTTTGACATCCAAAAAGCCACTGAGGTCGCTGCTGTCTGGGCTACTGGTTCAAATTATTGATATGAACTTTCAAAATTCATAACTAATTATATAAAATTTAAAATCATGCAAATTTGGTCATTATGGAAAGCTACAGATCTTAAATTTATGAGAAAAATAATTCCATAATGAAATAGATACTTTTAGCCATTGGATATCTATAAAATACTAACTGGACTCAGGGGGCACTACTGCTACTGATATCAAACTTCAAAATTGCATAACTCTTTCCTTAGATCTCCAAATGAGGTGATAAATTTCATGGAGAAATTCCTTCATTTGGTCAAAAAGTGCCATAGGGTGTCATTTGGGTCATTTTAATGTCTTTTAATGGTGCAAAAGTGTGCAAAATGGCTCCCAAGGTTCTTGTGGCCACTTGAGCACCTGGGAATGGCCTAAAAAGACTCCCTAAACTTGTCTTAAAGGTGTGGAAACTCAAAACACAAAATCTCATCCTTCATCCTCAAGCTATATGCTAAGACACGTGTACTTGAAATGGCCATTCAATACCCAAAAATTGCAATACATTTATTTATCATCAAATTTCATACATACATAATCTATTAGGGTAATTATACATGTTCCATTCATTGTCTATCAATTCTATCAAAAGATTACATCATATGCCATTCCTTTGGTTACAAAATATACAACATTAAGAGCTTTATGATCAAGGCTTCATCTTCCCACTTGGTGGCTTCCATTTCCTTGTTCATTGGCTTCACCTAGCATATTAAGATATTGGAGAGGAGGGGTGAGATTCAAATAATCCCAATAGCTCATCCCCCATTCAATCATGCATAAAGAATGTAATACAAGTCTTAAGGATGCATGCATGACATATTAATATAGAAAATGGTGCAAGATACATTCTTGGCATTTACACAAAGCAGACATAACACACTTAGGCTTGCCAAATGAATAGATTAGCCTCACCCTTTTTCTTCAAGGTTCTTGGACTTTCCTTATCCTTTTTCTCAAAGGCCATGAACTAAGCCTTGCTCTTGGGAGAGTTTCTCTTAGTCTCAAACACTTTTAAGGGTTCTTGGCTCATCCTCACTGAAGATAAGAGGTTTTTGGTGTAACAACCAGAAAAAAAAAGCTAAAAAATTTTTGAAGGGTAGAAAATTTTCTAAGTCTGCTAACTATAGCGAGAAATGGGCTAGCTATAGCGAATGTACCTACTCGTTATAGTGAGAAATGGTCTAGCTATAGCGAGAGTGCCTTCGAACTATAGCGAGTGCAGGCATGCCATACAAAAGCTAGGGAGCTGCTCACCGTAGTGCATGCCGTAGCGAAGGCAGGGGTCTGGGATTGATACGTGCTCGTCGTAGCCAGGGTTATGCCTCACTATAGCGTGGGTTAGTCCAAAAAAGCGTGAAAAAAAAGAATTTGACTTTTTAAAGCATCCAAACTCTTCCTTTCTCCTTTTAACCGACTTAGGCCCCCTCTAAGGCAGAGAAAAGGGTGAAGGAGAGAGAGAGACACCTAGAGAAGGAAGGAGAACAAGAAAAAGGTAAGTATAACTTGGAATTTTCCTAGCTTTTCTTCTTAGAATCTTGTTCTTCTCTCCATGCCCTTTCTTTCTATGGTTTTGGTGGTTGAATTAGCTATGTTTTGGTGGTTGAATTAGCTATGTTTTGGGCTTGGTTCAGAAGAGAGAAAATGGAAAACCACTCTTGAAGGAGGTTAGAACTCATGTAGCTTTACTTCCTTGCTTTCCTTTCTTAAGAGCTTGAGAGAGGAAGGATAGTTGGTAAACTTCTAAAGAGATAAAGAACCCCTAGTTTCTTATATGCTTGGTAGGGTTTGCTATAAAGAAACCCCTAGCTTTGTGAATAAGTGTTGAGTTATGAGAGAGTAATCCCATACTCTTTATGTGCCTAGGCTTAAGAGAAACATTTCCACCTAGTTGTGATTGTGAAATCAAGAAGGGAGAAGACAAATTGAAAGGGAAGGCTTGTGTTAGCCTATAAGGTAGCTCTTTCCCCCTTTCTCTCATGCATGAATGTGTGTTTAGCTTGTTCTAGAATGTGTGTATGCGTATTTTTAAGCTATGAAAAGTATGCTAGCATGCCTTTACATGTCATGATCCTTGATGCTATGTTATGTGTTAAATGAATCCATAATGTTTGTATGAGTTTGCTTGAGTGTGGAAAGGCCAAGAACTCTTCCCTTGGGTGAGGATGAGCCAAGAACCCTCGAGCTTGGTTGAGACAAAGCAAAGAGTCTCCCAAAAGTAATGTGGACTCCGAAGAGTATGGTTGAGTCCAAAGTGCTTAAGAATGGGTGAGGCAAGTCCAATACCCATGAGGAAAAGTGTGAGGCCAATCCAAACACTTGGTGAACTCTTGAATGTCTTGTATGATTGATTCATATGCCAAGGTTATTTTTTTAAAGTGTCTATGACTTCCACTTTTTCATACATGCATTTGAAAAGCTTGCTTGGCACATATTATGTATAATTGAATGAGAGATGAGCTATTGGGATTCTTTGAATCTCATCCCCTCCTCTCTACTATCCTAACATGCTAGGTGGATCGAGTGAACAAAGACATGGGAGCCACCAAGCTTGAAGCTAGGAAAATCGGCAAAGGATTTGTGAAATAGCTATCTTGTCACTGTTTTGTTGTTAAGAGATGTAATCGAATGATGCACATTGGGTGTGCACTTATGAATACTTGTAAATAGATGTACTTATTGTATACGTATGAGAAGTAGAACTATAGTGCATGATGTAGCAAGTTTTCGGTATGAATAGCAAGATCTTGGCATTATGTACATGGTGTATGTGTTGGTGTGGGAGAGTGAGTTTTGAAAATCTGGGTTGTTAGAAATTTGAGCCATATTTAATAGCCTATGTTGATGCTTTCCCACGTGCTCATAGAGCCTTAGGAGTAGGAGAAGCAAATTTGAACCCTTGGAGTCTCTTTTAACAAAAGAAATTGGCACTTTACCCCCTTATGTCAAAGTCTGACCAAATGACCTCTTCTTGCCTTGAAATTTGGCATGTGACTATATCTTGCCTAGAGCTTTTTGGAAAACTAAAGATCTGGTCATTTGGAGGTCTGTGGAATTTTCTATGATTTTTCAAAGTTGGTATCAGAATTTCGGATTTGCACCAGAACTGTTCATTTGGTCAGTTGTATAATTGTGTCATCCGAGGGGCAAACGTGGTCTAATGGATGTGAAATTTTATAGACAGAAACTAGACATTCACAGTGACTTGTAGCAACTAGAAGCACCTCATTTGGAGGTCTATAGAGGAAGATATGAATTTTTGAAGTTTCTACCCAGTATCAGTCATCTTGCCTGACCAGAAATACTGTTCCATCTATTTTTGAGAGCTTGGTTTGATGAAATGATTTGGAGATATTTTTACTCTCTAGTTAATATCCACATATTTCCATATTGGTATCATTTTCATGTATTGGATTTTTGTAGAATTAATTGGACATTTCTGAAGTTCATATCAGTAAACTGTGATAGTAGCAGAACCCAGTCCGACCTCCAGACTAATTTGCATGTCAAACGCCCTATGTGTGGGATGTTATGACTAGTAAATATTGTTAACATGAATTAGACATCCCAAGATTTCCAGAATGACCAATGTTACATGTTTTTTTTTTTTAGATTTAGTTGTGATTTTTTAAACTTTGCCCAAAAATGAGGCCAAGTCTGGCCGAAAATGAATATGCATGTCCATATCCCTTTTTGGTTTCCATGGGTTTAAAGCATGTTTTTGGGATACAAATTAGTTGTAACAATTAAATTAAATATGAGGAGGCATAGTATGAGCTCACACGATCCATATGACACCGAAATGAATTGCTAGATACGACACAACACAAAAATAATAATGAGAAACTTACATCCTCCATGATAGTAAGTCATTGAAAGGCATGACATGAGCTAGAATTTATGGTTTTACATTTGGCCTCTCCATATTCAAGCAAACCAATGCAAATATTCTAGGCATCATTTGAATACATAATGCAACACTATGGTTCCATGGAACATAGGCATCATACTAAAACATAATTCATAGCTTAAAATACACATACACACATTCAAAGACAATGTAGACATTCATTCATGCATGGGAGAAAAGAGAGAGCTACCTTGCTTGTATTTACACACATTTTCCTTAAGCCTTGAGTCCTCTCCCTTGACCTCACACACCCAAGAAGGTGGAGGTCATTTCTCTTGGCCTAGACACACCAAAAGAAACATGAATTACTCATGGGAACAAGCCTTGGCATTATACATACTTTACATGATGCTACTTTGGTTTATGGGTCCATTATGCTTCCATAAGGCACTTCATGAAGCAACTACAAAAATTCATGATCTTGGCTCCCTTCTCTCCTTTAATCTATGATTCTTGACTCCATTTAGACTCCTTGGAGTCATCACACAATTATTTTAAGGAGCCTAGCTAGGAGTTGCTTCATTATGCTACATTATGGAACCTACACCTCCATCTCACTATCTATGGCTTCTAAATTTTTTTCAAGGGTTCCTCCCACCTTCTACCATCATATGAAGTCCCAAACCAAGGCTAGAATAAATTAAAACACCCTTAACCCCTCCATCTATCCTAGGCCGACATTATGGAAGTATTTGGGATTCAAGAGGTTTCCAATTTTTTCCTTGATGGGAGAGCCACTTGGGAGGCTTCTTAGAAGTCTTAGGATCTCAATTACACACTTACATAGCCTAGGAAATTCATGAATCAAAACAAATTTTATAAACTCTTCAAGAATCCTACACTTTGCTAACTTAAAATTCAATGGCTTTTACTTGCTTCTAATGATAGATTCTTAATCCTTGCACTCCAAAACCTCTAATCCCTCCTTGATTTGGGCAAAAAATAGCCCCTAAGAATTGGGCTCATGGTGGCCAAATCGTGTAAGAGGAAGGGGGGAGGGAAGAAGCTACCCAAGAATAGAAGTTTTACCTTGTTTTCTTGCCCTTTCTTGGTTGCTTTTCACTTTCCTTGGTTGCCTCACTCCAAACAAGAATTTTTCCTCTCTGTTCTGCCCCCAAAATAGCACCAAATATATCAAGAAAACCATAAGAGGAAAGGTGGGAAGGAGGAGGACAACTTTGCTTAAGGAAGAACTAAGAAAACCCATAGATTCTATACCTTCTTCTTGGCCTTTTCTCCTTCTTTTGCCTCCTCGCTTGTGCGCCTAAAATTTATAGTTCTCCTCTCTGTTTTGGGTAGAAGAAAGTCGGTCTAAAGTGAGGGAGAGTGAACGTGAGCTTTAAAGGAGAATGAAGAAGCTTCTTGTCAAAATTATTTCCAATTTTACCCTTCGCAATGACATTTCTAGTTTGGCTTCATTTTAGCTCCTTTTTTAGAACCGTCTTTTTCATTATAAAATTTAGGTTCCCAATTTAGTAAAATGCCTTTGGAATCACTCAAATCGGAGCTAAAACCTTCTCAAACGAATTGGTCAAAGTTTAGGTCAATCGACATTGGAAAACGTCCACCGAAGGGGTTTTAATTGTCCCAGGGGTTCCCATGGTTTTTAGGGCCTCTGAGAACCCCGAAGAACTCAAAATTTTCATTTAAAAAACCCTCCTGTGTGTTTTTCCAAATTACACTTATTTACAAAAATGCCATTGGCCTTTCGACAAATTTTTTGAATCACTGCGGCCCTGGTTTTTGGGCAACTCAAGGCTCTGAACATTGCATTTCTCACATTTACAGAGGGACCAGATGTTACAGGAATTATATTAGTGGAGTTTCTAAATAAATATTTTGTTTGATGACATCCTTGAAATATTTGATTAATGCGTATTAAAGGCTTATGAGACTAAGGGAAAGATGGTATTACTAAAATCTAATGTACTAGTTAACCTTATTTGGGAATTATTAAGGTCTTCTTGTATGATAGAACAAATATTTCACACTGCCTTAATATATATGATTTAATAAATATTATTAAATATTTGTTGCCTAAAATCAGTAGAAGTGCACTTTATTTGTATGAACAAGTATTGACATGTTTCACATGTGTAAAGTAATAAAACCTAACATATTCAATGTTTTCAATTATGATTAAAATGCGCCACATAGTTTTCATTGTTTTAATAGCCTTATTTTGGGATCAAGTAGGTATATATGGTATTTTACCCACTCTATCAATAAGTTTGGACACTTGAATAATCCTAGAGTGAGTCATTAAAAGCTATAGAGAAAATCTTATGGTACTCATAAAACACTATGAACATTGAATTCATGAAAGATTTTGTTTGTTCTAGCTACAAAACAATTTGTTTATTGATTGGTTAGAGTTTTCAAATTGATACTCATAACTAGTTTTCACATAGAGTGTGATTTTTTATAAAACTATAAGTGTAGCTGATTTATGGTTAAAATTTGGAAATTTTAGCATGGTATAATACTATACTATTACATATATATTTCTCTCAAAAATATTTATAGAGAGATAAAATTATTGAGTTCTAGAATCATATTAGATTGTTTTCACATAACACATGCTTACAACTCCACTAGCTAAATGTTTCTATCACTAAAGTATTTCTAGCTCCATTTTTTCAAATGATTCCCTAACTAAAAATTTAAGACCCATATTTGGTGTAACACCTGGTTTGCCAAAAAGAGGCCAAAAAGGTAAGATTTTCGAAGGAGGTCCTTGAAATTGATGGATAGTGGCCAAATAAAATAAATGGGATATACTAGACTTTTAAAAATGATGATTTGAGACTTGAGTTATTTAAAAACTCGAGCCAAAGGAGCTAAGAAAGTTGGGGTATTTTTGTAATTTTTAGAAATTTTAAAAAACTCATAGGAAGGCTTTTTAAGTGAAAAATTTGAGCTATCCATTGTTCTCAAATGACTTGAAAACCATAAGAACCTCCAAAACAATTGAAACCTCTCCGATGAGTGATTTCAGTAAAAGGTTGAGGAAAACTTTGACCGAATGGCTTAAAATGGTTTTAAATCCATTTTGAATGAAGCCAAAGCCATTTTATAAGTTTGAGAGCTTAAATATTATGATTGAAAAGATTATTTCGAAAAGGACTTGATTTGAGCCTAAATGAAAAATCCATGGTTTATGGACTACCATAAAAAGTTAAAAAAGTGTGACAACTATACTTTGTAGCTCTTAAAACACGTTCAACTCTTCTCCCACCTCTCCACCAACATTTTTTTGGTCTGTGTAGATTTAGAGAGAGAGGCTAAGAGGCGCTCAAGAGAGAAGGGAAGGAAGCTTCTAAAAGGGTAAGATTTTCTAGTTTTTTCATACTCTTTGCTGCTTTAAACTTGTTCTTCTCTTCCTCCTCTCTCTTTCTATGGTTTGATTATTTGATATGGAGCTAGGTTGTGACTGAGGCAATGGAGGGAGGAGAAGGTTTGAGAGAACTCTTGGGAACATGAGAAAGAGCTCTTGGAAAGCTTGAAAATAAGGTATGATACATGATGTGGTTTTTCTTCCTTTTTCTTCTTCTCTTCCCATGAGTTTCGGCCAGATTTAGGGGTCTAGGTAAGAGGCTTAGTTCTGATTTAAACATGCTAAGGAAAGAGGTTTTGAAGCCTAAGGAACCTAAAGGAAGCAATAGAATGTAAAAAGAACAAAGAAACAACAAGTTTTAGCATTTAGGGATTTTGGTATACCCATGAAAATCTGAAACTTCCCAAGGCTCCTAGGACTTATGTAAGAGTATGAATGAGGTCCCAAGGTATTTAGGAAGCTTCACAAGTAGCTAATTGCACAAGAAAACAAACAAAACTATATGGGCTCCCTTATGAAGCATTGTCTCAACCAAGAAGCTCTTTGTATACCTAGGGAGAGTATTTCTTGGTCTTGAGGTTAAAAGTAGTCTAAATATGAATTATAGACACCTTGTAACATCTGTCTTCTCCGTAAATGTGAGAAACATAATGTCTAATTTCTCCTTAAACTTGCGAAATGCACCAAATATAAAAGCAAGTCTCTTGAAATGAATGATTTAAGGCTAAATAAAATTAGGATAAAATTTTAAATAATAGAAAATGAGGATTTAAGGTTTAAGTTGCCTAAAAACTAGAGCCAAAGTGGTTCAATAAAATTGTCAAAAGAATAATGGCATTTTCATAATTTTGGGCACTTTTTAGAAAACTCACAAGAGGGATTTTTAAATTTGAAAAATTGAGTTTCTCGGGGTTCTTAAAGGTCTTAAAAACCATAGGAATCTCTACAATGGCTCAAAACCCTCCAGTTGACATTTTACAATGTCAGTTAACCCAAACTTTGACTGATTTATTTGAGAAAATTTTATATCCAATTTGAGTGATTCCAAAGACATTTTATAAGTTAGAGAATCTAAATTTTATGATGGAAAAGATAATTCTCAAAAAGGATTTAAAATGAGCTCAAACGATATAGTTAAAGTGTAGTGGCAAAATTGAAAATATGAACATTTGAAAAAGTGACCTTTAAAGGATGTCCCATTCTGTTCCAGCTCTCTCCACCATTTTGCTTCTAGTCCAAATAGATTCCAAAGGAGGCTTGAGTGGCGCACCAAGAGGGGGAGTCAAGGGAAGAAGAGAAAGCTTGCAAAGTGTAAGATTTTCTTAGTTTTTCATGCTCTTTCCTTTACTAAACATTTTCTCCTCCTTCTCCCTTATTTTCCTGGTTTGGGTGTGTGATTTAGTTCTATTTTAAGGTAAGCCCAAGTAGAAGAAGGAAGGTTTGGAAGGAGAGCTTGGTTGCAAGAGAAAGCCCCTTGAAAGTGCAAGTGAATAAGGTATATTTCCATTCCTTTCCATGACTTTTCTTGAGTTCTCCTTCCCCTCATAAATTCGGTTAGACCTGAACATTAAAGGGAGAGTTTAATTCTGATCTTAGCTTAGAGTAATTAAGTTTTTAGGAGTGTGGAAAGAAGGTTTAAGCTAAGAGAAACCAAAAGGGAGCCAAGGAAACCAAGTTTGCACAACTTGGGGTTTCAAGGGTTAGCATTAAATCTAATTTTTTCTAGATATTTTTCAATGCATGTGAGAGTTTGTATGAGCCTAATTGACCCCTAGGAAGCTTCCCATAAACCAACCAATGCAATAAAGCAAGCCAATTCCATGGGTTTATGAGTGAGTGTATAGTTCGGTCACTTTGGGGTTTTCATACCTAGGGATTGAATTTTTGTGTTCTAAGGAATTTAGAGGCCTAGATATAAATTATAAGAGTTAAGGGAACCAATGGTTTGAATTTAGGAGGCTTGGTTTGAGAGTTGATATTTTAAGGTCTCAAGTTAGGCTTAATGGAGCAACAATGGGCTTGGGCTCCTTAGAATGAGTTTATGAAGGCTTCAATGAGTTTATGTGGAGCTAAGAGGTCTAGAAAGAAAGGAAATGGGGAGCCAAGATCAAGATTCAAAGTAGCTGCTTCATGGTGTCCTAAATGAGCATTATGTGTAACTTAGGTCCAAGCAAGCTAGCCTAGCCTTCCTTGAAGCTAGAATTGGTTCTTAAGCCTAATTTATGACATGTTTATTATGTCTAGGCCAAGAGAGCCAAGAACTCCCTCTTGTATGTGCTTGAGCCAAGAAGAAGGAAGAGAAAGTAAAGGAAAAGTATAGTTTTCCATAAGGTAGCTCTTTAATCCTTTCCTTCATACATGTATGCATTCATGAATTGTCTTGGAGTGCTTGTGTGTTTGTTTTGTAACACCATAAATTCTAGCTCATCTCATGCCTTCATATGACTTAATATCATGAAGGATTTAAGTTTCTCATAGAAAGGCAAGGAAAATAATGAATATTTTCGCGTTGTGTTGTATCTAAAAATTCATTTCGGTGTCATATGGACCGTGTGAGCTCATACTAAGCCCCCTCATATTTAATTACATTATTACAACCCATTTCAATCCCAAAAACATACTTACAACTCATAGAAACCAAAAAGAGACATGGGAAATGGGTATTCATTCTCGGCCAGACTTGGCCTTATTTCTGGGCAAAATTTGGAAAATCATAACTAAATATAGAAAAATCAAAATTATGCACTCTTAGTCATTATGGAAATATTGAGATGTACAATTCATGTTAAAAATATGTACAAGTCATAACATCCCACACACAGGGCATTTGACCTGCGAAATGATCTGGAGGTTGGGCTGAGTCCTAATGTTATCACAGTTTACTGATATGAAATTCAAAAATGTCCAATTAATTCCAAAACAATCCAATCCATACAAATGATATCAATCTGGAAAGATATGGATGTTAACTAGAGGGGAAAAATATCTCCAAATCAGTTCATCAAGCCTAGATCTCAGAATTCGATGGAACAGTACTTCTGGTCAAGCAAGGCTACTGATACTGGACAGAAATTTCAAAAATTCATATCTTCCTCTTTAGACCACCAAATGAGGTGCTTCTAGTTGACACAAGTCACTGTGATTGCCTAGTTTCTCTGTATAAAATTTCATGGCAATTGGACATCATTTGAACCTCAAATGGCAGAAAAAAATTTTGGACTAAATGAATAGTGCAGCAGACCCAATCCATAAAATTTGCCAATTTTGAAAAATTATCAAATATTCTATAGACCTCTAAAAATTATGATCTTTAGCTTCCCAGAAAGCTCTTACTGAGACCTAATTCCATGTCAAATTTTAGATCAAGAGTAAGTCATTTGGCCAAAAAGCGACATAGGGTTCCATAATAGTCAAATTTGGCTCCATATGAGGTACCAAACTTGCCAAATGGTCTTCCCTTGGTGTTGGCACCTTTTGGGCAAGTCTAAAAGCATATTTAAGACTTGTGTGAGCTGCCCAAATGGTCCCAAACCTCATGTATCTCATTTTGGCCATTCAACCCTCACTTATACACATATTCATCAAACTTTAAATTCTCATTCTATAGGCTTACATACTCAAAACATGGGCTAGTAGTCATATATCATAATCATACATCTAAATATCACATAATAGTGTATTTACACATTTCTCAACGTTCATAGTACATATACAACCTCATATACATGATGAACCATCATTATGGTTCTAAAATAAACAAAACAAGACACAAGGTTGTCAATCTCTCTTCCTCATCGTTGTTGGCTCCCTTCATCGTACTTGCTTAGTCCATCTAGCATGTTAGATCATTGGAGAGGAGGGGATGAGATTCAAAGAATCCCAATAGCTCATCTCCGATTCAATCACACATATTATGTGCAAAGCAAGTTTTTCAAATGCATGTATAGAAAAATGGATGTCATGGACATTTTCAAAGCAACATTGGCATGTGAATCAATCATACAAGACATTTAAGAGTTCCCCAAGTGTTTGGATTGGCCTCACACTTCTCCTCATGGATTTTGGACTTGCCTCACCCATTCTTTAAGAACTTTGGACTCAACCATACTCTTGCGAGCCCACTTTGCTTTTGGGAGACTCTTTACTTTGTCTCAACCAAGTTCAAGAGTTCTTGGCTCATCCTTACCAAAGGGAAGAGTTCTTGGCCTCTCCACACTCAAGTAAATTCATACAAACATCATATGGTCATTGAAAACATAACATGGCATCAAGAATCATAGAATGTAAAGGCATGCTAGCATACTTTTCATAGCTTGAAAATACATATACACATATTCTAAAACAAGCTACACACACACCCATGCATGAGAGAAGGGGAAGAAAGCTACCTTGCATAATTTCACACACTTTTTTCTTAGCTTTCAAGCCTTCTCTTTCGGCCACACACCCACAGTTTGGTGGAGATGATTTCTCTTGGCCTAGATACAATTTATGGGAGCCAATTAGGTTCATGAATCACGTTCTAAGGCTACATAACTTGATGAAACACTAGACTGCTTTATAGGCTCCATTATGGTCCATAATCACATCTAATGAAGCAATACCCATCAAATGACTTCTATGCCTCATTCTTTCTTTTCAATTATGATTCTTGACTCCATTTAAGGCTCTTGGAGTCATCACATCATTAAGACAAAAGGCCTAGCACTATGTTACTTCTTTAGGTCATATTATGGAACCTATGGGATCAAATCAATTTCTATGAGTTCTAAATTTTTTCCAAGGCCTCCCTTCATCTTTATTCATCAAATATGACTCAAGAATGACCTTAGAAAAAATTAAAAATCCCCCCACCTATATAAACTAGCCTAGGCCGAGAATATGGCATCCTTTGGCCTCCATGGAAATTTCTTTGCTTCCTTGAAGGAGGAAGTTTGTGGGGAGCATCTAAGGTGTCTCAAGAACTCATTTACACTCTTACTTAGACCTAAGAAGCATCATACAAATTCAGAAATTGGAAGGTGCACTTAAAACCCTAGGTTTTGCATCTTGATTTCTAATGCCTATTTCTTAGTTTCCATTGCATATTCTTATTCCTCTCCATCACATACCTAAGAATCATCCTTGGTTTAGTTAAAAATATGACTCCTTAGGGCAGAACACATGTGGGTCGAAATGGAGAAGAAGGGCCATGGAAGATATCAACCACAGGATGCATTTTTACCTAGTGTCCTTGGTCAGTTTGGCTTAAATCTTGATTTCTCCAAGCTCTCCTCTTCAAATCCGAAAATTCCCCTCTATTCTCCCTTCAATACAGCCCTTAAAACTTCAGAAAAATCATGGAGAAGAAAAGGGAAAAAGGGGAGAAGAGGTTGGTGGAGAGAAAGCATGAAAAATAACCAATTTTCTATACCTTTAGTTTGGAATTTCTTCTTCTTCTCCTCCTCTCTTGGTGCACCCAAGACCCTTGCTCTCCCTTCTGAAATTATGCAAAATTTTCTAATTCTAAATGGGGAGGAAAGTGGGGCACCACATAGATATAAGGAGGGAAAAGTGACTTTTTCAAAAATTCCAATTTTGCCCTTTGTACTTTGCATTTTCGTTTCTCCTTCGTTTTAGCTCTTTTTTTTAGAACCGTCTTTTCCATCATAACAAATAGGTTCCCAATTTAATAAAATGCCTTTGGAATCACTCAAATTGGAGCTAAAACTTTCCCGAACAAATCAGTCAAAATTCAAGTCAACCGACGTTAAAAAAATTACACTGGAGGGGCTTTACCGGTCTTGGGGCATCCTATGGTTTTTAGGGCTCTCTGAGAACCTTGGGTAACTCAAAATTTCCATTTAAAAAGCCCTCCGAGGTGCTTTTCCAAAATTGCACTTATTTATGAAAATGCCACTAGCCTTTCGATAATTTTTTTGAATCACGCTGACCCTCGTTTCTGGGTAACTCAAGGCTCAAATCCTCATCTTCTATTGTTTAAAATTTTATCCAAATTTTATTTGGCCTTGAATCACTCATCTCAAGGGATTTGCTTTGAAAACTGACTCATTTCAGTATTTTACGAAAAATCGAAGGTTACATGTTTGATATTTGAAAATTACTTGTAACCATTAGATGAATGTTTTGAAACCATAACTTGATTTATGTTTGAAAAATTACGTGAAAAGACTTGAAAGAGTGTGGCAAGGCAAAAAGTCTCTAAGAGAGGGTGAGACAAGGATGAAAACCTCAAGAAAGAGTGAGGCCGAATCAAAAGTCCTAAGATTGTAGGTGAGGCTGAGCCATTGCTCTCTTGAGTCCATAATGTGTTATTTGGCTAGGTATGATATGAAAGTCTATGGTTATGCATCATTTAAGAACATTACATGACATACTTGCATTCTTTGACATGCATGAATATGTTATATGTATGCGTGAAAGGGATTTAAAGCTATTGCGATTCCCCTAAATCTCATTCCCCTCTAACTATGCTAGTTGAGCCGAGTGGAACAAGAAACGAAAGCCAACCCCCGAGGAGTGCATGATTAGTGGATTGGATGTATAGAAATAGGTTTTAAAATGTACTTTATAGTCAAATGATGTACCCAAGCTATGTATTTGGAATGTAAACTCATAGATAGCTTATATAATGTATATGAATGATGTATGAAACCCTTTTTTCCTTTATGTGAATGGAAATGTGTAAGTTTGCCACTTGGTAGCCTTTATGTTTGAGTATGGATGTGTGTATAGCAATATGAACCTATGTTTATTAATCTTATGGCTAGACAAGTGTAAAAATTGATATATATGATGAATGTAGCTTAGAAGAGTCATTTGAACACATTTGTGCAAAAATGATTGTTGTATACCTAATAGAAAGTGTGGAACCTTAGGTATGAGTTAGAGCTAGGAAGTGAATTTGAGCTCCATGTCTTTTTGAATCAGTTGGCATGCATATTTAGGGTGTTATGGTGCTTTTGGTCTTGCCCAAGTGGTCTTGGTTTAAGGGAAAGACCATTTGGCACATAATTGAGCCATTTTAGGACAAAAAATTACCCATTTTGTGAGTTGAACCCTAACTTAACCAAATGAGTGATTTTGAGGATGATATTTTGCACACATATAGATCTCATATCAAAAGTTGGTTTTGGTGTGTGCACTGTTCACTTGAGCAAATTGCATTTTCATGTCATCTGAAAGGCAAAAGAAATCCAATGGTCTTAAAATTTTACATGGAGAAACTAGATATTCATAGTGATCTGTACCAACTAGAAGCACCTTATTTGGAGGTCTGTAGAGAGAGAAATAAATTCTTGAAGGTTTGCATCAACAATAGTAATGCTAACCGACCTTGTGTATTATTTCATTATAATTCAGTTCTTAAACAAGCTTAAAGTGGTCTCAAATTAGTTTTCCCATAAAGTTAACATCCACAGATTTCCCAAATGGTATGGTTTGCTAGGTTTTGAGTTTTTTAGAATTAGTTAGGCATTTTTGAAGTTTATATTAGTAACTTATGATAGCAAACCTAGGCAACTGGACCTTTTATCCTTTTCTACTATCAAACATGGTCCAACTGATGTTTTCATGGCTTGGAATGATTCTTAACCTATATTTGACATTCATCACTTTCTAGAAAGCTATCATTTTCTTGATTTTGATTTTTCTAGAATTAATAATAATTTTCCAAAGTTGATGGTAGAAAGCTAGAATATGGAATCTGAGGCAAAATTCTGATATGTGTTCCAAACATCCAAACCTGAGTTTCTTAACCTAAATGGCTATGAATATGATATTTTTTAAAATGTTATGATTTAAGGTGAATTGAGTATTAACTTATGGGCTTTGAAAGTGGTTTAATGCTGAGCTAGAGGTCCTTGGTAGTGTGCTTCCCATTGTTATGAGTTGTATGTGTAAGTAAATTGTGTGAAACATTCAAGTAGCGTGAAATGAACCTCAAGAGCTTGTGGAATGATATTATTGCTTTGAATAGATGTTGTATGAATATTATATGGATAAAAATGATTAAACCAAAGTGAGATTGAACTATGTGGGTTTGTTTCCATGCTTTCGGTCCATATGCTATGCTTTTGTGTGCAAGTATGGGTGACTTGAGGTTAAGATATGAACATCAAGGGAACCGTTGGGTTGAATTTAGAAAGCTTGGTTTGTGAGATGTAAGTTTGGATCCTATTTAGACATAAAAGAAGCAACCTAGAGTTTGGCTTCTTAAATTGAGTTTATGATGACTTTAATGAGTTTATACAGAATCATATAACCTAAAAAGAATGAGAGTTGGGAGCCAAGATCATAATTTCAAGTGGTTGCTTCCTTATGCCATGTATAGACTATATTAGTGTTTTAAGACCAAGTGAGCTAGTATAGAGGTAGTATAAAGCTAGAATTGGTTCTAAGGATTGATTGAGTCCCATTTGATGTGTCTAGACCAAGAGAATCAAGACCTCCTCTATTGGTGTGTGTTGGGCGAGAAGGTGCAAGGGAAAAGCAAGGGGAAAAGTTATGTTTCCTAGCATGACGTAGCTCTTTAACCTTTTTCACATGCATTCCTTGATTTAGTGTCTTGGTACCATGATGTGTATTTGTGAACTTGTTTTGATGTGTAATGGCTTGAGTGGGCTTAGTGATGCCAAAAGTGTGATTTGTGAACTTATTTTGATTTGTAATGGCATGAGTGGGCTTGGTGATGCCAAAAGTCCCTTGAGATGGGTGAGGAGGAGCCAAATGTCCTTAAGAGTGGGTGAAACAAGGCCAAAAGTCTCAAGAAAGAGTGAGGCCAAGTCAAAAGTCCTTAGAAATGGGTGAGGTAAATCTGAAAGTCCTAAGAATTTAGGTGAGACTGAACCAACAACCCTTAGAGCCTATGTTTGAATTGTATGAACTTGTATAACATGGAAAAATGGCTATGTATGTTTTCTAGAAGGTTTTATGGCATGCTTGCATTCCTTGACTTGAAAATGCATCATATATATATGTTTGAAAGGGTAAAAGAGTTATTGAGATTCTTTGAATCTCACTCTTTCCCTCACATGCCTATTTTTGCCTAGGTGAAGCCTAAGGACCAAGTGGATGGAGCCATATGCCTTGAAGAGGGATATTGTGACAACAAGATAGGAATTTTGTAAAATGATATCAAGAATTGTATATAAATGATGTATATGAGATGTAAATAATTGAACATATATAAAAACATGTGTTTATGATGAATGAAAGGATTTTGGAGCCATATGTGCAAGTATGTGTGATTTTGACATTCAAATGCCTATATGGGCCCTTGTGGTTTTGTGTATGAGCTCAAGTTGAGAAGTGATTTTGAGATGTAAGATATTTTAGACCACTTGGGCAGCCTTTTTATGTTATTTTTATCCTTTTGGACTTGCCTAAGTGATTGTGGTATGAGTAGGAGAGCAAATAGATCAATTTGACCCCTTGTAGATGCCATAAAATACCTTTTTTACTACCTAAGCCCCAAACTGATCAAATGGACGATTTTGAGCATGAAATTTGTCATAAATATAGGTCTCGTATAGAGCTTCTAGAGAATTAATTATGAATTTTTAAAGTTAGAAAAATTCTACAAATTTGGCATGTGTACTCTTCATAGGGTCAGTTTGTGTTTCTATGTTAACTAAGGATAAAATGATATCCAATAGTCATAAAATTTTATAGGCATAAACTAGACACCATAATCTTTCTATAACCACTGAGAGAACCTCATTTGGAACTCTGTAAAGAGAGAACTAATTTTTTGAAATTTATGGTCAGTATTAGGATGCAGTAGACACCTCTGGTATTGTTTAATTGTTTTTCATGGTCTAGATGGTGTTTTCTTGGTATGGAACTATTTCTAGTAATTAGTTAACATCTAGAAATTTCTAGAAAGCTATCATGTGCTTGATTTCAATTTTTCTAAAATTAGTTATGATTTTCCAAAGTTCATATCAAAAAACTGTCATGGCAACCTAAGAGCAAAAAATGGAATTTCATGTGAAATGGTTCTCAATCTGTGTTGTAAGCCTCCAATTGTGTTATTTCTGATATGTTTGAGTATGTTATGGATGGAGAAGAACTTAGCTAAGTAAAAATGATTCTCATGGACATTTATGCATGTGTTTGGTTACCAATATCTGATAAATCCACGACCAAAGTTGTAAACTTTAATGCCTTTGTATGTTTTATGTTAGTTGTGCCATGAGTTAAAGTTTGAGGAGTTATGGTATTACATTTGGGACCCATCAATTTAAGATATGTTAAATGCATAGATATTTTGGAGTTTTTTTATCTTTTAAGTTAGTGAGAGTTATATCTATAGATTTTGTATTTATATAATGATTCCATGGATATCACTTAACTTTGTTACATCTAAGATATAACTTCTGGTTGCATATATTTGATGTGTTTATTGATGATCATCCTTACATTGATACCCTACCAATGCAAAGATTGAATATAACATGTATTTTAAGACAAATATTTTTCTTCAACATGACCAATGAATTGTTATGATATGTCTATGTTGGCATTCTCGAGATAAAGTTATTTACAACTTATAGCCTTATTTAAAGCCAAGTGATTTTTTTTACCAATTGAGCATAAAGAATATTTAGAAATTATACAAAGGACTAATAAGAAATAGTTTATTCTTGATCTATTGAAAGCTATTTCATAGCACTCTTCTAGACTTATGATCCATGTTAACATAGTTGTTAATATGTGTGACTACGGATTGATCTTATGTCAACAAAGGACACATACTGATGATTATGCTATACTAGATTATATTTGTCGTGTAATCTTAGGACCATTTTTCAATAACAAAGTGTTCGCATAAAAGTTTTGTTGTTTGTTAACCTAAGTGTTGTTTTACAAAATAAAATACATTTCTTTATAACACAATTAATGTGGACCAAGTAGAAGAATATTAGAAAAATTTTATTTTGTAAGCTCACATTAGTTACATATTTTGTTTTCTAAACATGAGTTGCCTAATGGTTTATCGACATATTATAGGCCCAATTTTTAAGTGATTATAAAGTAATTGGTCCAAACATGCATTTAATATTAAGTTTGATAAGCAATTAATAGCCTGAACTATTAGATTTTACTAAAATCCATAATAAGAGGGCCTAATATGATACTATTTTAAAACTAGTTAGGTCCCTTCTTTAACTCTAATTTAGTGAGTTTCCCCATCTAAAGTTGCTAACAACCTAGGCTATAGAGAGGAAGATCTAGCCACACAAAAACTGAATTTACTATTACAAAGAATTAGCTACGCCTTAAATTAATCTTGTATTCAATGTTCTAAAATTATACATTAGATATATTGTGATGGAGATGAAGATGTTAGCCAAAGTGTTCAAGATAAGGTGTCCAAATATTCCCAAGATTCATTCCAAGGAATTGAAGGTCCAATGACTAGAGCAAGGACAAAACACATGAAAGGTGCTTTGCAAAGGTTAACATTGGAGATGCAAGAGAAAAAGGCTATCATCAATGATGTTGAGACATTACTAAGGCTAATCACTTATCTTCATGTACAAGATGATGGGCAACACTTAATACATAAAGAACAAAGCTTGGCATGAAGACAACTCAATTTGCAAGTTTTGCAATAGGCTGATTATGCTTATTTTAATAGAGTCCAATTTTTTTTTTAAGTTCTTGTTTTGAATTAGGCCTAGTCTCTCTTGGACCTAAAGCCTTAAGGATTTGATCTTTGCTTAGTTATCTTTAGTTGTTAGCTTATTTTAGAAGGATTTCAAATCAAAAAGTGATTCCTTTTCCTTAATGGAAGGAATTCCTCATAGTTAGTGTAATGTCCGGTTTTCATAAAAACGATGGAAACAAATATGTTTTGAAAGTGAGTCCTCTGAAATAAATTGGTTAAGGTCCAAAAAATTTAGAACAATGATCTAGACATTAAGTAATGAATTTAAGAGGCCAAAGGTACCTTGAAGCAGAGGCTAAACTAACCAAACAGAAATTAACGGAATAGTTACATAATGTAATAAGATTTTCATAATTTTGGATAAATTTTAGAGTACTTATAGGAAGGATTTTTAAATGGCAAATTTGAGTTCTCTAAGGTTCTTAGAAACCCTGAAAACCATAGGAAGCTCCAGGACAGTTAAAACCCCTCTGATGTACATTTTCTAACATCGATTGACCCAAACTTTGACTCTTTCATTCAGGAAGGTTTTAGTTCCAATTTGAGTGATTCCAAAGGAATTTATAAGATTGAGGCCTAAATTTTATGATGGAAAAGACGGCTCTCAAAAAGGAGCTAAAACGAACTAAAAACGAAAATGCCAAGTTGAAGGGACCCAAATGAAATTTTTAGAAACAAATCCTTGAACCCTAGCTATATATACCCCACGCCCCACTCTTCTCCTCACTTAGTCCATTTTATTTCCACTCTAAACTAGAGAAAGAAGCAAGGGAGTGAGGCTCACAATGGAGGAGAGAAAGGGAGAAGAAAAAGCAAGAAAAAGGTATGGATTTTCATGGTTTCTCTTTAGCAAATTCCTTCTCCTCCATCTTCCCTTCTTTCCTATAGAATTATTGAAGTATTTGGGACTATTTTAAGGTCAAACCTAAGAGGGAATTTTTGAATTCAAGGAGAAGAAGCCAAGCAAAGTGAAGAGCAAGCAAAGGAAGCCAAGGAAACAAGGTATTTTGCCACTTCTATATTTGATTCTTCTTGTTCCTTCTCTTGTGTATGTTTCACCCCATATAAGACCAGCTAAGAGGGGTTGAATTTCTAGCCAAACCAAGAGTGAATCTTAGGAAAATGAGGAAGAAGAACAAGAATATGCAAAGGAAACAATCAAATAACCATTAAATTTCAAGATAGCAAAGTTAGGGTTTTAAGTATTCCACTAAAATTCTATTTTGATAAAAGAGTTCCTAGGCCAAAATAGATGTTTGGATGAGTTTCTAAGATCCCTAAGAAGCTTCCCACATGCATCTCCCATCAAGAAAACAAAGAACACACCATAACTCCTTTAATGGTGCATAATTTCAACCTAGGCTAGAAAAAGTACCAAGGGGTAGTTTTAATTCATTCTAAGCTTGATTTTGAGTCATATATGATGGAAGAGGATGAGAGAAAGCCTTGGAAAAATTTTAGAAGTCATGGATAGTGAGATGTAGTTGTAGGCTCCATATTGTGACTTAAAGAAGCAACACCTAACTAGGCTCCTTAAATTAATTGTGCGATGGCTCCAAGAGATTTCAATGGAGTCAAGAACCTTAGATGGATGGAAAGAATGGAGCCAAGATCATGTTTTCCTAGGGTTGCTTCATTAGGTGCATTATAAAACTATAAAAGAGCCATAAGAACCACCTAGCTTTTGAAATGAATATCTAGCTTTAAAATTTGTTCCAAGAGTGTAATTGGCTTCCATATTATGTGTCTAGGTTAAAGGAACCAAGTTCCACTTTCTTGTGAATGTGTGGCCAAGGTAGAGGAACCAAGTTCAAGGAAAAATGTGTGCATTTGTAACAAAGGTAGCTCTCTCTTCTTTCTCTCATGCATGAGTGGATGTTTATCTTATCTTTAAATGTGTGTATGTATGTTTTGAGCCATGAAATATGTTTTAACATGTATCTATATACCATACCATGATGTTATGTTATGCATTCAAATGATGCTTTATGAAATTACTTTAGTTTGCTTGAGTGTGATAAAGCCAAAAGTCCCCTTACAATGGTAAGGATGAGCTAAGAACCCTCAACAATGGGTGAGACAAATCCAAAAGTCTCCAAAGAGTGAGGCTTAGTCAAGAACCCTTTAAGAGAATGGATGAGACAAGTCTGAAATCCTCCAAGAGAAGTGGGTGAGGCTAAACCATCTTCTTGGCAAACCTATGTATGTTTTATATGATTTCTTGAATGCTAAAAATGTTCCATGAATGATTATGAAAGCCATAATGTCCATGTGTGCATTTTTAAACTTGGATTTATATTCTTTATGTATGGTTGAAAGGGAAAAGAGCTATTGGGATTCTTAGAATCTCATTCCTTCCTTCCTTATTGTCTAACATGTCTAGGTGGACCAAGTGAGCTAAGGAATGGAAGCCACCAAGCATAAAGGAAGGAGATTGACATAGAATTGTAGAAATTGCCCATTTTGTAGCCATATGAATGGCATATGATGTAATCCAATGTTGTATATGATGTATGAACTTATGAACACTTGTAAATGTATAAATGTATTGTATATGTATGAGAATTGATGCTATGTGGATGTTGTAGGCAGTTCTTGACATTGAATGGCAAGATCTAGTTTATGTATTCTTGTGTATACCTTGGGCTGAGAGAGTGAGTTTGTGAAATCTGGGTTTGTACACCTTTGAGATATGTTTAGTAGACCATTTTAGTACTTTCCCACATACTCAAGTTGTAACATTCGATCCCTCCGTAAACGTGAGAAATGCAATGTCAGTTTCTCCGTAAACATAAGAAATGGGCCAAATATAAAAGAAAGTCTTTGAAATAGAAGGAATTGGGGCCAACTAAAATTATGATAAAATTTTAAATATTAGAAAATGAGGATTTGAGATTTGAGATGCCTAGAAACCAGAGCCAGAAGAGCTCAGAAAATTTGCCGAAGAAAGTAGGGGCATTTTTGTAATTTTTGGAAAATTTTGAAATCTCATAGGAGGGCTTTTTAAATGGAAAATTTGAGCTTTCCAGGTTCTCAGAGGCCCTGAAAACCATGAGAACCCCTAAAACAATTAAAACCCCTCCGGTGAGCGATTTCGGCAAAAGTTGACCAAAACTTTGACCGAATGGTTCAGAATGGTTTTAGATCCTTTTTGAGTGATTCCAAAGGCAATTCTTATGATTAAGAGCCTAAGGAATATGATAGAAAAGATGGATTTCAAAAAGGAGTTGATATGAGTCTAAAATGAAAAAGCCAAGAAAATGGACTAAAATGCAAAAGTAAAAAGTTGCATAAAGTGCCTTTTAGCTCCTTCTTACCCATGTTCTTTCTCTCCTCTCTAAGACCGACTTGCTTCTGCCCAATTTCAGAGGAAAACTCCAGCTTCTTAGGCACACAAGAGGAGGAGGATTTTGGAGGAAGAGATTCAAGAAAAAGGTAAGAAACTTTAAGAAATTCCATATCCTTCCTTCTTGAACCTTGCTCCTCTCCTCTCAAGCTTTCTTTCTATGATTTTAATGGGGAGTTTGGTGCTGTTTTTGGGGCAGAACATAGAGGGAAATTTCGAAAATTGAGGGAGTAAGCCAACCAAGTGGAAGAACAAGCCAAAGGAAGCAAGAAAATAAGGTAAAACTTCCATTCTTTGGTAGTTTCTCCCTCCCCCTTTCTCTTGCACGAATTTGGGCATCATGCGCCCAATTTTTAGGGGCTGTTTTCTGCCCAATTTATGGAAGGATTAGAGGTTTTGGAGTGCAAGGATTAAGAATGAACCAATAGAATCAAGAAAGGGGCATTAGGAAACAAGATGGAACCTTTAGGGATCCAAATGCTCCTTTGCAAATCTGATTTTATATGAATGTTCTTAGACTTAATTGAATGTTTAAACATGCTCCTAAGACCCCTAGAGAGCTTCCCACATGCACCTCCCATCCAAGAAAGCAAAGAAATTGCAAGAAAAATTAATGAACTCTAAGTAGAAAAAGTGTAGAGCTCTTGAACACTTTGCAAAAACTGATTTGATATATGAGTTTCCTTGCATGTGTGAGTATTTGATTGAGCTCCTAAGACCTCTAAGAAGTCTCCCAAGTGTGTCTCCCTTCAAGGAAAAATCAAGAAGGCCATGAACTCTTCTTCCCCCCATAGTCTCGCCCTAGGCGTTCCTATAGCTAGGGAGAGTTTTAAATTTTTCTAAGGCTATTCTTGAGTCATATGTGATAAGTGAAGATGAGTAGAGGCCTCAGAAAAAATTTAGAACTTAAAGAAAGTGATTTGGTGTCTTAGGTTCCATATTATGACTTAAAGAAGCAACATGGTGCTAGGCCTTTTGTTTTAATGATGTGATGACTCCAAGAGGTTTAAAAGGAGTCAAGAATCATATTTGAAAGGAAATAATGAGGCTTAGAAGTCCCTTGAGGGGTGTTGCTTCATTAGGTGCCTTTATAGACCATAATGGAGCCTATAGAGCAATCTAGTGTTTTATCAAGTGATGTAGTCTTAGAATGTGTTTCATGAACCTAATTGGCTCCCATAATTTGTATATAGGCCAAGAGAAACCATCTCCACCAATTTGTGGGTGTGTGGCCGAAAGAGGAGGCTTGAAAGCTAAAGAAAAAGTGTGTGAAATTGTGCCAAGTAGCTCTCCACCTCATTCTCTTTGCATTCTTGTGTGCATATGTATGTCTTAGTGTGCTTGCATGCATTCTTGATGCTTGATAATATGCCACTTGATCCTTGTTGTGCATTGGTACCAATGTGTTGTCTTGAGTGACTATGGTTGTGGAAAGAGCTCATAAGGGTGAGGTGATGCCAAAAGTCCCTTAATGAAGGTGAGGAGATGCCAAAAGTCTCATGGCATGGGTGAGACAAGGCCAAAAGTCCCTTGAATGGGTGAGGCAAAGTCAAAAGTCCCTAGGCCAAGAGTGAAGCAAATCCAAAAGTCCTAGCAATGGGGTGAGGCTAAACCAAAAGTCCCTAGAGCATGAAAGTAATCTTGACATGTGAATATGGCATGGAATAGAATTTATTGCACACTTTATGCTTGTATAGTTATGCATTTGGTATATGTATGCCTTGAATGTGATGTAAATGGGTGTGTGAGCTATTGAGATTCTTTGAATCTCATCCCCTCCTCTCCAATGATCTAACATGCTAGGTGGACCAAGCACTTATGGTGAAGGGAGCCAACAACCATAAAGAGCAAGGAGTGACAAGTTTATGTAGTATTTTGCCTATTTTGGAACCATAATAATGGTTCATAGTATATATGAGGTTGTATATGTACCATGAACCTTGAGACATGTGTGATTATACTATTATGTGTTGGTTAGACGTATGAAAATGATATATGCCCTATAGCACATATTTTGAGTATGTATGGCTAAAGTGTGCAATATGGGATTTTGATGAATGTATGCATAAGTGTGGGTTGAATGGCCAAAATGAGATGCATGAGGTTTGGGACCATTTGGGCAGCTTACCCAAGTCTCAAATGTACCTTTAGACCTGCCCAAAAGGTGCCACAACCAAGGGAAGGCCATTTGGTAAATTTGGTACCTCATATGGAGCCAAATTTGACCATAATGGAACCTTATGTCACTTTTTGGCCAAATGAGTTAGTCTTGCCCTGAAACTTGGCATGGAATGAGGTCTCATTATGATCTTTTTGGGAAGCTAAAGATCATAATTTTTGGAGACCTAGAGAATATTTGAGGAATTTTCAAAGTTGGGATTTTTCATGGATTCTGGTATGGGTACTGTTCATACTGGTAGTTTTGAATTCTGTGTCACCTGATGGCCAAATGGTATCCAATGCTTATGAAATTTTATATTCATAAACTAGAGGTCATCAACTTTTTGTGGCCACCGAGATCACCTCATTTGGAGGTCTAAAGAGGAAGATATTCATTTTCGAAAGTTCTGCCCAGTATCAGACATCTTGCCAGACCCGAGGTACTGTTCCATCGATTTCCGGGCGTTTGGCTTGATGTACTGATCTGGAGATATTTTTTCTCTCTATTTAACATCCACATATTTCCTTAGGGATATCATTTTCAAGCATTGGATTTTTGTGGAATTAGTTAGACATTTTTGAAGTCCATATCAGTAAACTATGACAGTATTAGGAACCCTCCGAGCAGTAGATGATTTCATGTGTCAAACGCATTATATATGACATTTTAAGACTTCTACATATTTTTAGCATAAAGTAGACATCTTAAGATTTCCAGAATGACTGAGATTATATGTTTTCAATTTTTATAGATTTAGTTATGAATTTTCAAAGTTTGTGACAGAAAAGAGGAAATTCTGGCCGAAAATACAAACATGGATTTCATATTCTCCTTTGCTTTCTACGAGTTGTAGGCCAAATTTGATGATGGAAATGAGTTATATTCATGTGTTTAAGTATGATAAAGTGATAGATGCTTTCATATGGCCTACGGGACTCCGAAAGAAAAATTTTACCGGCAGAGAAATGTACTTTTATTCATAACTTCCTATGCCACTATATTATTTCCATAGAATAAACATAAGATGAGGCATGGGAATTGTATGAATTGATTCCTAAAAGTATGGTGTTACACAAGTGGCCATGGATGTCTTAAAAGTGGATTTGAACCATTTGAGACCCTTAGAAGGCACAAGATTAGCTATTTTGGAACCCAATGTCAAGATCTATCCAAATGAACGAATTTTCTTATGAAATTTGTCATGCATATAGATCTTATCCAAAGATTTTTAGGAAGCTAAAGACTAGATTATTCAGAGCTCTGTGGACTTAATTATGATTTTTCAAAGTTGCCAAATTTCAACTATTTTGGTATGGTTATTGTTCATATGGTCAGTTTTTTCTTTTATGTCATTTGAGAGACAAATGGTGTCCAATGCTCATGAAATTTAACAGACATAAATTAGACATTATAAGATTTCTATGGCCACCAAGATCACTCCAATTGGATGTCTGAGCAGGGAGATATGAATTTTTAAAAATTCTATGATAGTATTAGTAGTGCTAGGCGAGTTTGGTTATTATTCCATCGATTTTTAGACGTTCTTATCTTGGTCTAGAATTATTTTTAGCATAAAGTAGACATCTGTAGCTTTTTAGAATGGTATAGGTTCTTGATGTTGATTTTTATAGAATTAGTTATGATTTTCCAAAATTCATGACAGAAAACTGGCACACTAATTTGGGGCTGCACATGCAATTTTTGTGTATATGGTTCATGAGCTCGAGTTATTGGCCACTTCTTGAGATGGTTCTAAGTTTTTTTATGTATTTAAATATGGGAATGAGATGGATGAGTTCATATGGTCCACGGAACATGAAATGAAAAATTTATCCATGATGTAACAAAAAATAATCCATTATTTTTATTGTATTTTCTTTGAGAAAGTAGCTTGGCCAATGAATATGAACTAGAAATGAGATGAGATGAGCTATATGAACATGGTGTTACAGTTAGGCTTTTTCCTTATATGGTTCCATCTGTTGATGCCTATTTAAAGGACCTCTCTTTGTAATGCAAAATAATGAATAAGAATTGAGTATTTTTCAGCAAGCTTTGCTTGTCCTTTTTGTGTTCTTGGTAGGATATGAGTTCTTGAGTTATAAAAGGAGTGATCACCCTTTGTGGCATCTTAAGATTAGGGTTTTAAGGGCTTGGTTTCCTTAAGGTTCTAATCCAATCATCTTGGCACATGACAAATTGATCAAGGGTTCCTAGGGCAGGTCACTTAGTAGGTCCATATCATATTGCTATTAATTCTATTTAATTAGGCATTTTAGAATGAAAAAAAGTATTACAATTGATTCCTGTCATTTATATATGTAAGGTATATATGTAAAGCTTCCTAACACTTGAATCATAAAGATAAATGGTGTTATTTAATTTTTTCCATTATTTAATTTTTCATTTATCCTTTATTACTTTTAATATTCTTTCAAACTTTTAAATTCTCCTACCTAATTGTGTTTGAAATTTTATTAAATTATTAATAGATTTTCCTTATTAATAGTCTATTTTCCTATATTGCTAGCAAGATAAATGGTTGTCACTGTACAAATTAATTAAGATTATTTATGGAACAACCTTAACTCCTATTTAAGCTAATTATACACAATTGTATTCCTAGTCAATTGCAATTAAGATGTAATTTGGATAGTGAATTAGCAATAGATGTTAATATGAGGAAAATTGAACCTCTATACCATCAATATTCACCATCAAGGTATACAAGAAAATTTATATTCATAGGAAAATAGAATTCTCATTAACACTTCTTATCTTATTCCAAATGCATCTAAGAAAAACCTCCTATATATTGGGTTACTAGTCTTTATTCATCACTAACATGGTGGGAACCATGCTTTTATGGTTGAATTGGGGGTTTCAGGACTTAGGCCATGGCCTATTTGGCCTTTGGAACTCTAAAAGCTTAATTTTACACCTGTTTCATGACTCAAAAGTTACATAGCATGACTAAACTCGAGTATGGGGGCAAATTATATATATTACACAATTCTTGCGCAACAAGGTGACCCTTGGGCCTTAGGACCAACACACACATGCTTGTGTCTAGCTGTGGCCAAGTCTACTTGCACCACAGCGAGATGACTCTCGAAAGCTTGCTCACACCAATCCTCTCAATTTTCGCCATTGCCAAGTTTACTTATGCCATGACAAGATGGCTCTTAAGAGCCCATCTTCCTTAAATTCACGAATTGTGCTATGACTAGAAATCTTATGCCATAGTGTACTTATCCTCTGCCATTCTTTAAACTCAATTTAACTATGACTCAAAGGTGTTTTGGTTATGAATTATTTACCCACTAATCCTAAACTCTCAAATATGCATCTTAACCAATTGCCACTACCTTAAATTGAATTCTAGGGCCTTTCTATGACTAAAATGCAAGGTTTTTAAGGCATATAATCTCTTATAATCCTCAATTTATGAACTTCCATTATTTAAAGATCTAAAGACTAAATTGGACTAATCAAATCTTGAATCATATCAATGCAATACCTATTATCACAGCAAAATGGCCAACACAATCTCAAGTGACAACCTAAAATATATATTTCACTACCTCTTGGCCTCAAACCACCTTGAGGAAATTTTAATAGATAATTAAACATGTTCCTCGCCTTAAAACTTTAAAACAACCCAAGATGCAAAAATATGGCTATGGCACATCCCAAAATCACACATTAGGCATATATGACAAACAGAAAATCCTCATGATAAAATCAAGGCTAAGACAATTAATGTTATCACCATTTCCTTTGATTGATAAAGCAATCCTCTCGACATCATATCAATTCATATTTGCTCAATAATATGTAATTACATCAAACTCATCATAAATTAAAGCCTAACCCCTATTGGGGTTCATTCCAAGTTATAAAATATCAAAATACCTATACTTAGCAATATGAATATATCATAATACTATATAAGTTAAATTTTATAAAAATTTGCATTTACATTAAATTAAATGTCCAAGTGCAAAATCCCTACACAAGGCCTTAGACTAGGGGTTTTTATCCACTAGTTTTCCCTTTTCCTTAGACGAAGAACCTTCATAAAAAATTGTTAGCCTTTAATAGAGGTGAGATATGAATCTCAATGACTAAGAAAAATTTCATTTATATGTGCAATTTAATCAATATAAATGTATTTTATACAAATAAATATCAGAAGCATAACAAGTAAATCAATAAATGAACAAGTTTGACTACCGATAACTATTATCCCATACTAGCAATCACATACAACATGTTAATGGCCAAAAATAGAGGGAAAGGGTATGGTTATGGCACTAACTCCTTAATGAGAATTGTCATAGCTTAGTGTATTCCAATGAGTATGATCATGACTCAGTACATGATCATGACATAATGCACAAATGAAAACATGATCACAGCTCCACATAGGATACGATTAAGATCTAACAATAACAAGTAGCCAAACGAATCATTTATTATGGAAAATGTATATACACAACAATTATAAGATTAATATGAACATATACAAGGAATTAAAACCCTTAGTTACCTCACTTAATAGCCAATTGCCTCAAGAGCTATCAACAAGTGCCAAACACTCTAAGTGTAACATCCGGTTTTCTGAAAATCCAAGAAAATGTAAGGAAACGCGAGAAATGTGACATATGGTTTCTCCATCAACGTATGAAATTCACCAGATACAAAAGGAAGTTCTCCAAATAGAGTAAATTAAGGTCTAATAAAATTAGAATAATATTTTAGAATGCCAATAATGATGAGTCAAGGCCAGAGTTGCCCTAAAATTGGGGCTAAAATAGATGAAAAAAAAGGATCAGAAAAAGGTCTTGAAGAGCCTCCAAAGTTAAGTATGAAGGAGCCAAGGACCAAAATGCAAAGAAAAAATTATGAGTATGGCAAGATGTATAAATTACCCAAAAGTTCAGGGAACTCTAGTTTCACTCTATATTTGTGGCTTTAAGCACGAATATCAAAAAATCGGGTAAGAATCTCAGAAATCCGTGACCCATGGTTAAACTTCATTTGATGAGACGAGTCTAATGAGGCCAAGTTATCTAGATGGCCAGGCGGGATTCGGCCCAGGATCCGATTAGCCAGATCAATAATTATGAGCAAAATAGGAAAAAGAAGTTATGACAACTACAAAAATAAAAATAACTAAAGGGCTAAGAAATCCTAAAGGAGTTTCAGAGACTAAATTGCAGTAAATAAAAATTTTATAGCACAATCATAATACAGAACGGTGAAAATTACACTTATAAGATCCGGGTGTCCGATTGACACTGAAATTTATGAAGTTGAGGTTAAGGGCCCCTGATCTATGTTTAAAGCTCAGTATGGCTAGAAAGTAGAGGAAATCATATTTATAAATTGTAGAAAATCTAAAGGTAGGCATTATACCGTAAAACCTTAATCGGGCCCGGATACCGATTTTTAGACAATTGTAAGGCCCAATAGCCGATTCTAAAGGCCCAAAAGAGAAAAGAAGATATAATTAGGGTTTTAGAGAAGATGAAACCCAAATATAAATTTAAAAAAAAAAAAAGAAAAAGGAAAGAGGACAGGATTTTAGTTGTTTTAAAGAACTAACTATGGTTAAGTTAGAAACTAACTATGGTTAAGTTAAAAGTTAACCATGGTTGAGTTAAGGGAATTAACCATGGTTATTAACCATGACTTAAGGGCTAAGAAAAGGCTTCCAAGTGTGTGGCCAAGAATATTTGGAAAAAGATATTTAGTTATGAAATTAGAAAATCAAAAGAAAAAGGAATGGAAGGTTAAGATTTGATCTTGAAAAGGTTGATCCAAGGGTCTAAATTTAGTATGACTATTTAACTTCATTAGATTCATCTCCTTCACCTCCATTCCACCATTTTCACGCCACACACAAGGGAGAAAGAAATAAAACCGTGAAGAGAGAGAGAGAGGGAGAAAAAGTGGGAGAAGAAGTGAAACAAAGCAAAGTTACCACCATTCTCCACTAAATTTCTTTATCTTCTCCATCCTCCAACCATTTTCTCCAAAGGGCAGCTGCATATTCATCTTTTCTTCAAGGTGGAGTGTTGCTCTAAGTGGGGGAGAGAAAGGATTTTAGAGTGAGAAAAGCAAAGGAAGCAAGGATTAAGCTTAAAGAGGTTTGATAATTGTTTGGAAACTCCAAGAGTAAGTGGGCCGAGTCCTAAAGCTTAAGGAGCAAGATTTCTAAGGTAGTAGTTTTCCTTTCTCTTCTTTAAGCTTGTGTATTGGTATAATGATGAGTATTATGTTATACTAAATGTCATTTATGCTATAAGATGAGACATGTATGCAAGGATATTGCTTGGCCTTGTATGAAATTCCTTGCATCACTATGTAGTATGTGATACCTTGATTGACATTATGTTATGTATTTACATGCTAGCTTGTGGATGAGATTGGTTTACTACTACTGAGATTTCATAATCTCACCCCAAACATAACTTATATTAGGTCCGAGCTCAGGCAAAGAAAGGGCAAAAAGGTGTGGAGGCATAAACATAGGGCTTTACTTTTATGTATCACAATTTGGTCATGTAATTAAGTATCTTGAATTTTTGTATGTATAAGTTATGTTATGGTGTTGTAAGGTATTCAGGTATGTAATAGAGAACCATGTATATACTCGACTCTTAGTAAAGAGAATATGGCTAGTATGCCTAAAATGCAAAGATACATGCACTAATGTAAGGACAAATTAATATAAATACAATAATATGTTAAAGGAGGGGTAAAAATCATCCGATTTTTTTAAGGATATTTTTATATGAATTCATTTGTATTCTATTGAGTAAGTATTTTTTCCTTGTAAAGGATTTAGAGAGCTTGAATTAGAGCCTTGAACTAACCTCATATGATTTTTCTATAATTAATTGATTATTTTCAAAGTTAGACAATATTATAGGAATGACCAAATGAATAGTAAAATTGTATGAGCAAGTTCAGAAAACATATGTCGGTGAAGAAAATTTTCATCAGTTTAAATTTCCAATGGCTCTTCTAAGTCCTATATGAGGCATCAGTAGTAGGAGAGGCGTTATATAGGGAGGTATTACACTAAGGGCCTTAAATAAACTAAAATCCAATTTTTAGTCATTATTCACTACAAGAATTATGTACTCATTCATTTCAATGATCAAGAATCTCTTAACAAACACTTACCCAAGCCTTTAATAACTTCAAGGTACGGATTTAAGTCCTTTGAACATAGAAACTACGATAGGTCACACCAATTCTTTGCAATTTTGCACATGAACAAAACCTAACACAAAAATTGGTCATAGTGGACAAGTTTTAACATGTTCACACATCAAAAGGGAGGGAAATACTTACTCAATTATTGCTCTAGCCTTAAGCTCCAAAAATCATGCAAGAAAATACCAAAACACCCATTTTCAGATTTAGGGTTTAGGTGAAAATCTACCAAGAAAAGAACTAATGAAACCAAAATGAAAAGGAAGATAAGAGAATCAACTTTTATATAACTTACCTTAGCTAAATCTTCTCTAAGTGTGCAGATCGGGGCCAAATTGATGAAGAACCCTAGCCTATCTCTATGTGCATTTTTCTCTTCAATGCTATGACCGGTCAAGTGTGTTTTAGTTGGAGTTATAAAGGGTTTAGCTCATAATTTAGGATTTTAAAGAAGGTTGACTGACCTAGGGGCATTTTTATCTAAATGCGTCTTATCTCTAATAGTTAGTCCTTGGTCAAATAAGGCCAATTGAGTTGGGTCTCCGTTAAAACTTAAATTGGGCCCTTACAATTTATTCTTGACATAATTAAATAAATTATGGAACTCTAACTAAATTTTACCTAATTAAATTCTAATCTACAATTAAATTTATTTTCTTGCCAAAAAATTTCCTAAAAATTATTATTTGTCTCAAAATACTCAAAAATAATCTTTTTCAATTTCTATTTTTTATAATATTTGAATTTCTCATAATAATTCCTTATTTTCCAAAATTAAATGCTTACTTTTCTTTAATCCCTCTTAATTAATTTTGGATGTTACAATTTGCACATATGCTCTTGGCTTTCCAAGCTAGTAACACTTGAATTGTATTAGCTTTTTAAGGATAAAGTAGCCTCTATCCATTTTTTAGAATTGAAGTGAAATTGCTTAAGGAAAATCATGAAATGACTTGTATTACCTTTTGACTATAAGGAGTCACTTTTGAATGTCTAAGATTATTATTTATGCATGCTTGGTTATGCTTATCTCTTTCTTCATTAAAATGTTCTTTTTATCAATAAAATGATTAGTTATGCTTGCAGATGATTTTTTATTATTTTGATTAAGTCTCCATAAATATGAACGTGTAATTATGGATAAGAGTTGGATTAGTAAGCCATGAATTTCACCTAAATATATCAAAATAGATTATAAGTCTTAATTTACGTTATTTTATGTGCTTAACTGAGGACTTATCACTAGCTTTTATTAGTATTTTTAGATATTTTTAGTTTATTTTCTATTATTTTGTATCTTGTTATATATTAGGAATTATTATATTTTATTGGCCTTAAGGTATTTTTAATAATTTTTAGTGAAATTACTAATGACCAATGAATCTAAGATTTAATTGCATACATTGGGAAGAAATTGGGGTTATAATAGATGCTAAAATTAGGTAATTGTGAGGCATGTCCTAAGGGAGATTTACTAAGTAAGATAAATGAAAATTGTGAGGCACATTTAACCACTCTAGGAGCTTTGCTAATGCGTAATTACTAAACAGTAATAATGAATAAGGGCATAATTTCTACATCCATCACAACAATTAGGTTTAAACTTTTAAGTCTTTTACTTGTTAGGGTCTTAAAGTCATTTGTTTTCAGTTTGTTTTCTATGTTTAATTAGTTTTTTCTTGTTAATAAACTCTTTAGTGACCAAGAAAATTAGGATACTAGTTATAGTGTAGGTTAGTGTAAATAATTAGGCTTTACTTGCATTCACTTACCTTTCCTATGGACTAGTAAGACTTCGCTTCATTCTCTAACTCCTTGCATAATTGATACTTGGACTCAACATCCATTTTATACTTCATTCTCTAACTTTTTTGGCATTGTCACTAGGGAGTTTTCTTGATTCATTGGCTATTTTATTAGTTGTTGGTCAGAGTTTTACTCCTTGCAATGGTTATCGTTAATGTTTCCTTTTTACTTTGAGTTTTTCTATTTTATGTTGTATATGTTTGTAACTTTTGTAATTTCTTTTAAACTTACAAATGATATTTGTAAGTTTTGCTTTTATCTGTGTATATGATATAAAAGGTTGTAAATGTGTGAATTTGTAAGGTAGTATCATAAGAATCCAGTATATATTCGTTTTATTATTCCTTCATTCTTTTGTAAAGTTTACTACATTAAAAGAATTTGTATAGTCTTTGTAAGTTTTCAATTTTGTAAATTCTTTTTTGTCTCATATTCCTAACATATTTAGTAGTAGTTTAGTGCAATTTTTCATTAGTTTTGAGTTGATTATATTGGTTAGATAATTTGTTGAAAAAGATATATGGAATTCTAAAATTTCTTACTCGTGTTTTTTTGCATCTGTGTCTATTTTATCAAGAGTCATTTAGTGGAATTTGTCATACCATAGTGAGATAACACCAAACTTACATTGTATTGTACTTATAACATTAATTTCCATATATTCAATACTTTTAATAGCGGAAAATACCGAGATTAAAAGTGAAATTTCTTCAATTTAGCTTAAATGCATCATTTCAACTTACCAATCTCAACTTTTATCTTTAATATACTTGCTCAACCAGAAACATCACAAAAAGAAGCATGAAATTCGGGTTTAAGACCAAGCATCGCAAACTACACGATTTCATCATTGCATGTAATTCCATAAATCTAACTTCAGATTTTCATAACTTGAGCTAGAAAATTCCAATTTATGCAAATGAAGACTTTTTAGAAAGCTTATGAATAAGCTACATGTTGTAAAAATTTCAAACAAAAACAATTTTGTTTGTGCCACAAAAATCTAATAGAATATTACCACTATTAGATTTTTGTGCATATGCAAACTTGAAAATTTAGACATGCATAACTTGAGTTATACAACTCCAAATTGAGTGATCTCAATAGCTATAGAAAGCTTATAATTCCAACTATATGGCTACAAAATTTCACAAGCATTGGAGTTCATTTGGCCCTTCAAATACATAGAAAATCAGAATTGACCAAATGAATAGTGACAAGGCAATTTTGTAACACCCTAAATTTCTAACTTGCTTCATGCTATCTCTAGGTCTCATGCCATCCATTTCATAAGGAAGCAAGAAAAATGACATTAAAATAGTGATTATATTTGCGTTGAGTAGTGGATAAATTTTTTGTTCAGTGTCTAATGGACCATATGAACTTACTCAGCTCATTATCATATTTAATTACACAAATACAACTCAAAACCATCTCACAAAGTGGCCTAGAACTCGTGCAAGTGGATGGAATACACAAAAATACTAGGTGCAACCTTTGGCAGAATTTTCAAATTTCTATCACAAACTTTGAAAAGTCATAACTAATTCTAAAAAAATCAAAATTAAGCACATTATACCATTTTGGAAAGCTACAGATGTCTACTTTATGCTAAAAATAAAAGTAGACCACAATAGAGGTTGCTAGCCACCAAAAATTGATGGAACAATACTAGAGGTCAGCTATTATTACTGGTACTATCCTCCAACTTCAAAAATTCATATCTCTCTGTTCAGATGTCCAATTGGGGTGATCTCAGTGGCCATGGAAAGCTTATCATGTCTAATTTATGTTTGTAAAATTTCATGGGTTGTGAAATGGTCACTTTTAAGCATTACAAAGGGTCCAAATGGTCCATTTTGAGCTCGAAGCCAACCATGACCACTTGAGCACGTGGGAAAACACCAAAATGGTCTACTAAACTTATCTCAAAGATGCACAAACCCAGATTTCTCAAACTCACTTATCCACCCCACAATATACACAAGAATGCATATGTCAAGTTTTGCCATTCCATACCCAAATCATGTTATATTATGGATATGGCATTAATTCTCATTCATACATCATACATATGAATAATTACACATGTTCAAATGATTATACAACATTTCCATCATAGTATTACATCATATGCCATGTGTATAGCTAATTCTAGGCAAATTCTAGACACTCTGATGTTAATCTCTTATCTCCCAACTTAGTGGCTTCCATTATCTTTTTCATTTACTCTACCTAGCATGTTAAGACATTGGAGAGGAGGGAATGAGATTCAAAGAATCTCAATAGCTCATCTCCCTTTCAATCACATATAAAGTATGCAATACAAGCCTTGAAATTGCATGCATGGGCATAATGACATGTATAATCATTCAAGAAGCATCCTTGGCATTTGAACAAGTCAAACAAAGCATACATAGGCTTGTCAAGTAAGTGAATTAGTCTCACCCATTCTCTTGTGGATTTTGGACTTGCCTTACCCATTTTCTCTATAAGGTTTTGACTCAACCTCACTATTGAGAGTCAACCTTACTCTTGGGAGACTCTTTACTTTGTTTCAACCAATTTTAAGGGCTCTTAGCTCATTCTCACTATGGCTAAGGGTTTTTTGGCTTTACCACACTCAAGCAAACCAAGACAAGTATATAAAGCATCATTTAAATGCATAACACATTGTAACACCTCATAATGAATTAAGGTATTAATCATGGATTAGACTAATTAGGAATAATTGAAATGGGATAATAGGATAAATTAAGTGGATGGAGATTTTAGAGAGATAAATTATTAAAATGGGTTTGAGATTTAATTAGGATAGAAATTCTATCTAGGCCTAAATTAATAGATTATGAGAAGAGGCTAATGGAAGCCCAATGGGTTAGGTGCAGACCCAACCCAATTTAGTGTGATGAAGGCCCAAAATCTACCTTGTATAGACTCCTTTAAGTGGCCCAATAACCCTTGTGCAGACCCACATTCTTGAGCTTCTCAAACTTGGCCCAAACTTAATTAAACTTCAGCAACCCAATTGCAGAAAACTGGCCCAGTAAAAATTCTGCAGCCCAACACTCTAAAACTGGCCCAACAACCTAAAAATCTGCAACCCAAATGAAGTTGGACCTTGGAGCAACCCATGACCCATTTTTGACCCAACTTAAACCCTAATACACCAGCCTCTTCCTCACACTTGCTAAAACATAAACTCAAGAAGAAAAATTCGGAGGTTGAGAAGGAGGCTAGGGTTGGGGGCACAAATTCTGTATTTTCTCACATTTAGAGCAAGATTCAGCCAAGGTAATAGTTATACAACTTAATCCCCTCATCTTTCTCTTTAATTTGGCCTGATTAGTTTTTCATTTGGAGTATTTTCATCCTACCCAAAATCTGAAATGTGAGTGTTTAGGGGTTTTCTTGGTGAAATTCGTAGGTTGAGATTAGGGTTGACCTTGGGTGAGTTTAAACCCTCCATTTTGATGCTTCATTTGTAAATTTGAGACCCCCATAGCTAATTTATAAAATGGGTACTAATTATGTACGAAATTGCTTAGGATTTTAAGTAGAATATTGAGTTTTCTGGTGGAGGACAATTTAATCCGAATTTGGTACTTAAAGTGGCTGAGTAAGTGATCCTTAGGTAGTCATGAGCATCTTAAATTCTTTGGGTACTGATTGTAATTGTTAATGATGAATTAGAGTAGTAATTTTATGATGCTATGGTTATAGGAGGATTTCTGCACCATTGGTGATTGTTGTAAGTGTCTACAAGTGAGGTAACCGGGTTATATCAATTCCATGTATATATTTGATTTAATTTCATATGTTGCTGTATATGAATGATTTGAAATGTTAAATGAAGTAATTGGCTATCTGTTGAATTGTGATTGGACCTTGTGAGTCCATGGTGGAGCCGTGGTGCGGCTGCCACCCGTGCATGTGCTTTGATCGAGCACCGGGTTATGATCAAACCCAGATGCACTGAGCCCTGGTTGTGCTCAATAGGGAGTAGGTGCCGTGGACGGGCCTTTCCCGGTGTTAATGGCCTTTAACATGTGATAATATGATTGCTAGTATGGGATAGTAATCATGATAGTTTAATTATTTCATTTGTTGTTATGATGGATATAATTCTGATGTTGATCTTGATTCATGCTTATATGCTAATTAAATTGGATATATGATGGAATTGCTTTAGTTACTGAGATTTATATCTCACCTCATTTTATGGGATTAACATTTCAGGTGAAAGTTCTTTGGGTAAGGATAAGGGTAAGCAAGTGGATGAACATCCATGAGCTGAGGCCGGGTGTGGGGAGCTACACTTGGTCTGAGTAGAATAGGGTAAATGCAATTTTGTTATTAGTTTACATAGCATCATCATGTAGTCATGTTGCCAAGTGTAGGCATTTATATTTTGTTGGAATGAAATGTAACCGTTAAGGATTTAAGTCTCATTATAGTGAATATCAATGTATGAACTTATGGCATTATATATATATATATGTAGTTCTGCTGAAATTGTGATATGGATCACCTCATGGGAGTTGTAATCATATGATGCCTTGGACGTAAGCTATTGTTGAATGGAATCTTTATGAAATTGCATGGATGTAAATTGCTGCTAGTGCATGTGATCTTGCTGTCATTTATTCTTGAATTTGCTGATATGAACTAGTGGGACAAGTAGGGAGTAGCATTTGAGTTTTACAATGGTAATGAATGGATTGATGGGTAAATAGGGTAGGTAAACACCATTAGGATCACATAAAATAAGGGAAAGTGGACCTAGAGTGTCTCTAAGATGAGATTTGGAGTGTAGGGGTCGAAATTTGGGTAATGTGGTCACAGGAGGGAATTCCGCCGCGGCCAAAAAGGCTTCGCCGTGGCCAAATGGGAGATAGAGTCGAAAGGCGCCATGGCACAACCAATCCCGCCGCAGCGCAAGGGAGGAAAATTTGCCCAGGGAGTGACAATAGCGAGGCGCGCCGCGGCTTGAGAAATATCGCCGCGGTGCAGAGCAAAAAAAATTGCCCAGGAGGGTAACAGAACCAAAACTCGCCGCGGCGCATTATGTCCTGCCGCGGTGCGAGTCAAGGAAAATAAAATAGGGGTTGGATAGAAGCAAAACTCGCCGCGGCATGAATATATTACGCCGAGGCGAGAATCTTAGGAGTTGGGCAGCAGTTTCAGGAGGCATTTTCGCCACGGCGCCACATAGATTGGCCGCAGCGAAGGTCCAACTCACCACGGCGAGAATTGTGAAATTAGGAGATGATATAGGAACACTTGTGAAAGATTATTGGGTATAGAAATTGATGAATGGTTGTATCATAAACCCTTTATGGTAGTAGGATTTCTTTTATGCAAATTTAGATTATTGTGGTGGTATGGTGATGACCCTAACATCAAGGTTTTAATTTTTCTCATATTTTCACAATGTGATAGATTGTAACCACTCGAACCTTGATAATTAATTATTAATCGTACATTTAACCATAATTACAGTGCTAACAAGGTAGGGTTGTCACACACATCATCATGGTACCATGGCATATGACATCATGCTAGAACACTTTTCATGGTTAAAAAAACACACACACACACATTCAAAGATTAGATAAGCACACATTTATGCATGAGAGAAAGTGGATAGAGCTACCTTTGCCACACAAGCACCCTTTTTCCTTGAACCTTGAGTCCTCTTCCTTGGCCTCACATACACAAGGGCGTGGGATTGGTTTCTCTTGGCCTAGACACATCATATGGAAGCTAATTACACTCTTGAATCAAATTCTAAGTCCATACATTCACTAGAAAAGCTAGGTAACTCATATGACTCTTTTATGGTTCCATAATGCACTTAATGAAGCAACCTTAAGAAAACATCATCTTAGCTCCATTCTCTCCCTTTATTTATATTTCTTGACTCCATTTAAACCTCTTGGAGTCATCATACAATCAAATCAAGGAGCCTAGCTAGGTGTTGCTTCTTTAAGTCATAATATGGAACCTATGATACTGTCTCATTATCCATGGCTTCTAAAATTTTTCCAAGGCTTCCTCTCATCCTCTCCTATCATATATAATGCAAAACTAAGCTTGAAAGAAATTAGAACACTCCTTAGGTGCATGAACCCCCTTTGGCTAAAGCTATGCTTCTTAAGGACACCAAAGGAGTTGTTTTGATTTCTTTGATGGGAGAAGTATGTGGGAGGCTTTCTTGGTGTCTTAGGGACTCACACAAAATTTTAGACACCTTAAATTATGGCTAAAAATCTTCCTACAAACCAAGGTGCAAGTGAAACTCTAGGCTAGATATCTTACAAATCAATAGTTCTTTCTTGGATTTCTTTGCATATACTTGTTCCTCATACTCCATAACCCTTAGTGCCATCAAGAACACATGAAGAAAAACTCTCCTCCTTACTTTCTCTCTCTGGATCGAAGCTTAAGTGGCTTGGAAACACAAGATTTTATAAGTGTTTCAAGTAAAGTCTTACCTTAAAATGAAGCTCTCTTCGCGTAGATTATTTTTCACCGATTGGTTTCATGAAAAGAGTTCCTTTTTAGCTTAGGTCAGACCTGAATCTTCAAGTTTTCAAGAAAAGAAAACCACCATTAAAGAGCTCTTAGAGAGAGGAATAACTTTCCTAACTAGCGCAGGATGAAATGAGGTAATTTACTTACCTAAATGAAAGCTTAAACTTCTTCTCTCTCTCCCGTCTTAATGTCACACCATGGCTACTCAATTTTCTGCAAATGGAAGGTTGGAGAAGGTGATGAGGTGGTGTAATCTTACTTAAGAAGTCTCTTTTACAATTTTTCAAAATGACCATTTTACCCCTACGCTCTTGTTTGCTTTGTGACAACCCTACCTTCCTATCATTGTAACTATGGTTAAATATACGATTAATCATTAATTATCAGGGTTTGGAGTTGTTACAATTCATCACATTATGAAAATATGGAGAAATTTGAACCTTGATGTTAGGGTCATCACCATACCACCACAAACAAAACAAAATTTGCATAAAAGAAATTCTACTACCATAAGGGGTTTATGATTCATCAGTCCATCAGTTTCAATACCCAATAACCTCTCACAAGTGTTCTTATATCATTTCTTACCATTACCATTGAAAAAATTGGGGTTTCTAGGCTCAAAGTAGGAGTTTGGGGACTTGCGCCGCGGCCAGCCTTCATGGCGCCGCAGCGAAAATACCTCTTGGAACTACTTTTCTCAACCCCCACGATTCTCGCCTCAGCGTAATATATTTGCGCCTCGGCGAGTTTCCATGCTGTCAGCTCTGCCTCGGTGCAATATATTTGCACCTCGGCGAGTTTCCATTCTATCAGCTCTGCCTCGGCACAATATATTTGCGCTTCGGCGAGTTTCCATTATATCAGCTCTTAAGCGATTTTTCCCACTTTGCACCGCGGCGTGATTTATCAGGCCACGACGCTCCTTGCCACTGTCACTCCCCAGGCCAATTTTCTTCTCTTGCGTCACGGCGGGATTCGTTACGTCATGGCGTCCTTCGATTCTGTCTCTCATTTGGCCGCGACGAAAACCTCTTAGCCGCGGCATGACTCCCTCCTGTAAGTACATTACCTAAATTCCGTCCTCTATACTTTAATTCTCATCTTAGGGACACTTTAGGACCACTCTCCCTCCATTTGTGAACCTCTAATGGTATTTATCTACTTGATTTACCTATTTAATCTATCCTTATCCATCTCAAGATTTAAAGTATTATTTTTTTACTTACCAAGCTACCACACATCAACAAAACCATAATTTAATGACAGCGAATGTATTCTGGTCACAAGGTGTATGGGGCCCATGCTTAATGCTCATATAAAATCAGATTACTTATCCATTATTAGCCAATTACAATCATAATGTTCAATTCTATGGTAATTAAATTACATATACAGTCCCTATACTTGGCAACTCATGATGCAATGCAGCAATGATACAAAATTAGTAATTTAGTTACAATACATTTTGTCAAAGCTCCCAAACCTATGTGCTACCAAACCATTTAATGATCTTCTATTAATTTCCTCCTTGCCACTAAAAGGTTCGGTCCCTAAAAATGTTAGCCCACAACGAGGTGAGATATACAATCTCAGTAACAAAAGGGCAGATTCCATATATATGTACAAGTCAATCAATGCAATGCAATTTCATGTCATCAATACTAGAAACATCAATTCAATTCGCAAATAAACTAGTTGAACTACCAATGACTACTATCCCATACCAGCAATCATACATAACATGTTAATGGCCAATAACACCGGAAAAGGTCCGTCCACGGCACCTACTTCATAATGAGCATAACCAAGGCTCAGTGCATCTAGGGTTTGATCACAACCCAGTGCTCGATCAAAGCACATGCATGGGTGGCCGCCGCACCACAGCTCCACCATGGACTCACAAGGTCCAATCACAATAACAATTCAACTAGTCAACCAATCATTTAACATTTAAAAACCATATATGTGTAAACAATATCATATCAACATGAACATATACATAGAAGTGAAGAATAACCCTAGTTAGCTCAATGAAGCCAATTACTCTTCCCCTAGCTACCATAATAATCCAAATGCATACCAAGCCTATAACAAGCATAATTATCATTATTTCTAATCACAATCAAATATCCAAAGAGTTGAACTACTAATGACAGACTAGAGGTTACTCACCTAATTACCAAGGAATTTAATTTCGGATTCCAACTTTTCCACTCCAAAAATTGCCATAATTCACTCTAATTTCTGGGTAATTTCACATGAAATTAACAACAGCCATAGCCTCACCTCCGAAAATCCACCATGAACTCACCAAAATTCGCATTTCAATCATCAAGCCCAGAAAATTGGGTTTTCCACCATTATCTCCTTGTAATTTCACACAATAACAGAACCCATTATGATAATACATCCTTAGGGGCATTTTCCAGCAAAGTGATACACAAAATGGAAGGGAAAAGCTTACCTAATCTTCCCTCTAACATCCAAGTCCGAAAATCTTGCAAGGAATCACCCAACACCAAATTTCAGATTTGAGAGGAAGATGAAAATGCTCAAATCCAGAAATTAATCAAACCAAAATGAAGAGGACGATGAGAGGGTCAAGTTATATATAACTCACCTTGGCTAAATCACCCTCTAGGAGTCAAAAATGGAGCTTCCATGTTGGTAGAACCCTAGCCTCCCTTGAACCTCCAAATTTTCTCTCTTGAGTTTTAGCAAAATGAGGGAGAGGCTAAAGAGTTAGGGTTTTAGATGGGTTTAGGTCAACCCTAAAGCCCAAAATCCACTTAGGTTCAGATGTGTGCTTATTGGGCCTTTGTTTAGTGAGGTAGGCTGCAGAACATTTTAAGTTTAAGTGAAGTATGCTGACCCAATGGCCCAATTCTTTGTAGGTTTAGATTTTTATGCTTATTGGGCCTTATCTCATAAGTTAGGCTGAATCTCATGAGTTGGGCTTCAGAGTTGTAGTTGGGTTAGGCCAAATTTCAAGAGCCAATCTAGTTTAGGTCTGCATAATATGTGTTGGGCCAACTTAAGGGCTCATGTAAATTGGGTCTTGGGCCTTCATCTCATTAAATCAGATTGGGCTATTACTAGGTGATCTCTCTTGGCCCAAATCTCATGATAAGGAGTTGAGCTTATACTTAAAATCATTGGGCCTCTATAAATCCTTACCCATGTCGTATTCAAATAAATTTTTGGGCCCAAATTAAGCTTTAATCTAATTGAAAATCTTAAACCCATATCAATAACTTATTTCTCTGTAAATTTTCATTCATATAGCTTACCTAATTATTCCATAATAATTATTCTTAATTAGTCTAAATACATTATTAAGACCTTAATTAATTTTTTTGGGTATTACATACTTCGTTTAGGCTCATTTCAACTGCTTTTTGAGAACTATCTTTTCCATCATAAAATTCAGGCCCTCTAATTCATAAAATGCTTTTGGTTTCATCCAAATTGAATTAAAAACCTTCCTGAATGAACTGATCAAAGTTTGGGTCAATCAATGTTAGAAAATATCCACTAGAGGAGTTTTAACTGTCCCAGAATTTTTCATGGTTTTTAAGGCCTCTGAAAACCCCAAAAAAGTCAAAAATTTCATTTAAAAAGTCTTTCTATGAGAATTCCAAAATTTTCTCAAAATTATGAAAATGTCATTATGTTTCATCAACCTTTTGTTCAAATTTGTTTCTTCATTTTAGCTATATTTTTCTTTCCATTTGAGCCTGGGATTCTCACTCTATCTGGGAGACTTCCCTTTGCACCTGGTGAAATTCATATGTTTTCGGAGTAACCGTATGTTACGTTTCTCGCATTTTCTCTCGTTTTTAAAGAACTGGATATTAGAAATTCTACATAATTCAGCCAATTTTAAAAAATCATAATAAATTCTACAAAGCTCCAAAAATTGTCTTCTTTGTCTGTATGAAAAACTCTCAATGAAATCTAGATGCCTACCAAATTTCATGCCAACATTCATCCATTGGTCGGGTTTTGGTTTAGGGATAGATTATAGCTTAATTTGGTACATTTCGGGTACCAAATGGCTCAAAATGGCTTCTTACATAACTTGTGATCATTTGAGCACATCCAACACATAAATTACAGCATGTATCACCATCATATCAAACCCAAAATATCATGGAACTCAAAATCACTTCCTTACTTGGCTATACACACACACACACTTTACATGGCACTTACATGTCAAAAATTCACATTCTTACACATATGGCCCTAAATATGGTACATATATCATAATCTCAAACATTCACATATGTGGGAAGGTTTACATTACATAAATGACATATACAATCATACTTTGATATTAAATTACATAATATCCTAAATCATTGTCAAAGAAACATAATTCAAGCATCTTGACCTCCATTTTTTGCTCCTTGGGAGTTCTCTAGATATGGTTAGATATAAAGTGGGGGAGAGTGAGATTCAAAGAATTCCAATAGCCCAATTATCCTTCAAATACACTTATATGGCATGTTATCATGTCAAAGAAGGCAAGCGTGCATCATTAGCAATCAAGCATCAATCACAAACATATTTATGAAATTAAATGAATTCATAGAAGTTAAAATCAAGCTCTAGGGACTTCTGGTCTAGCCTCTCCTAATTATTTGGGACTTTTGGATTAGCCTTACCCATTTTAGAGACTTTTAACTTAGACTCACTCATTCCATGAGACTTTTGGCCTTATTGGTTAAGGACTTTTGGCTTCACCTTACCCAATTCAAGGGACTTTTGGCACAACCTCACCCATCAAGAGCTAATCATATTCCAAATGCATTTTATGAAACATAATAATACCATATCATCAAACCAATAGCAATAGGCATGGTTCATGGTTTAAACACATACAAATAATCAATGACAATCAAGCAACCAAGATAAGTATACAAGAATGAATGAAGAGCTACCTTGAGTCAAGAAGTACGAGTTCTTTCTTTAGTTCTTACTTCCTTGCCTCAGCCTCACACACACACTTGAGAGGTTTGATTTATTTAGCCTAGACACATCAAACAAGACATAAATACATCAATGGAACCATTTCTAACCTCTTATATACTCTACATAAGCCAATTCTAGCTTATGACATCCATATGGCTCCATTTAGTAGCATAGTGGAGCAACTCATATAATTCATCATCTTGGCTCCAATTTTTCACTCAATCTAAGTCACATGACTCTATTTAAACTCATTAGAGTCATCACAAACTCAAATCAAAGAGTCTAACACTAAGTTACTTCTTTATGCATAATAGAACCCTAAACTTTCAATTTTCAAAATATGGCCTCTAAATTCAAATCAATGGCTCCTTTGGTATCTATAATTCATATATAGACCATGTCTATCTTTGGAATCAAAGAAAACTTTTCTTAGGTACTTGGAATCCTTCTTGGCCAAGATAGGCACATAACTTGCCACCATGGAGTTTTGTTTGCTTTTCTAAGGAAATTGGCACTTGTGAAGCTTCCTAGGTCTCTTATAAACTCAATTATACTCTTACATAAATTAAATTATCATTAGAAAGTTTCATATTCCATAAGGTTCACTTAAAACCTAAATTTTCATAACTTGTTATCTATAGCTTCTTTTTTAGTTCTATTTGTTTCATATGATTTTCCATGCTTCAAAACCCCATTTCCTATCAATTTTAGACCAAAATCAAACTCCTTACATAGTCCCTTAGGTTTGGCCAAAAAGGTGAAGCAAGAGAAGAACTAAGAAGAGCAAGTTATCCATGGAAGAATTACCTTTTTAGCTTCCTTAGCAAATGAACTCTCTTAGGCTTCCAAGACTTTCTCCAAACTCTTTCTCCCTTCTATTGAACCAGCCACAAAATATCACCATTTAGATCTTTAAAACTAGGGAAAAGGAGAGGTGAAAAAGGAGAAGTACATTAGCAAGGAGAAGAGCATGTAAAAGTAGCAATTCTTTACCTATTTTGCTTGATTTTTTCCTTCCCTTTTCCTCCCTCTTGGTGCACCACTTGAAGATGATTTTGGTTCTATTTTTGGCAAGATGAAAGTTGGTTAAGGGGAGAGGAGAAAGTGGGGCATCCTAAATAAGAATGAGGTGGCTAGTTATGACATTTTCAAAATTCCATTTTGTCTCTGAACTTTAGTTTCTCCAATTGAGCTCATTTCAACTCTTCTTTGTGAATCGTTTTTTCTATCATAAAATTGACGTCCTCTAATTCATAAAATATCTTAGCTAGCCCCCTTACATACAAAAGTCTCATACATGGATTTCCCAACAAAACAAAGAAAATAATACAATTTACTTGTGTTGCATCATCCATAATTTCTTCGTTTTGGCTCCGTAGGCCTTGGGGACTCCCTCATATCATTATAAAATTTAATTACATCAATAAAACCTAAAAAAATCTCAAAACATTGCCAAAACCCCGAGCTTACATCAAGCATACATAATTATTAATGGTTTTGCCTCAGGTTCAATCTGTAGATTCTGTGCATCAACTATGAAAATTCATAATTAATTCCAGAAAAATTGAAATCAAGATAATATGGCATTATGGAAAGATAAAAATGTCTAATTTATGCTAAAAAGGCCATGAAACATAATACAGTAGATGTTTGACATTCAAAAATGTACAAATGTCCGACTAGGTACTGGTACTAATACAAGTTTCTGCTATGAAATTCAAAAATGTCCAATTAATTCCACAAAGCTCCAATCTATGCAAATGATACCAATCTGGAAAGGTATGGATGTTATCTTTATGTAAAAAATAAATTTAGATAAGAAAAAGCACGTTTAGCTACTAGACTTCAATGGAACAGTGATTAAGGTTGTGCTACACTACTGTTGCTGTTCCAGAATTTCTAAAATTCATAACTCTTAGCTCAAACCTCTAAATGAGGTGTTTCCAGTTGCTACAAGTCACTGTGAATGTCTAGTTTATGCCCCTATCAAATTTCATAGCCATTGGACCATGTTTGCCCCTCGGATGACACAAAATCACAACTAACTAAATGGACAGTAATTCTGCAAATCTGAATTTCTGATACTTGTAATAACCCAAAATTTATTAATGAGGATTATGGTGAGCTAAAGAATTAATACAAGGATTTGGGAAAAATAAGGAAAATAAGATTTCTAAAGAAATGGATTTATTTTAGACATTTCGAGCTAATAATAATGTTTAGTTATTATTAAGTAGAGATATATTAATTATAGTTATGGGTTTAATTAAGGAATTAACTAAGGAGAGTTAGACATTTAATTTGGGCCTTATGATCAATGTATTTATGCCATAAGCCAAATAAGAAAGCCTACTTCTAGTTTGTAAAAAGGTCTAATCTCATTTCTTAAGAGCCCAACTCTCATTTCATCAACTAAACCCTTCAACTTATGGCCCAATAAGCACATATATGATCCTAAGTGGATTTTGGGCTTTAGGGTTAGCCTAAACTATCTAAAACCCTAACTTACTTAGCCCCTTACCCTCTATTCTGTAGACCAACTCAATCTTAGGCAAAGGGGAACTCCATTTTAACATAGGAAGAGAGGAGGATAGGGTTTTCTGTATTCCTCCACCATTTCTCACTTCTAAAAAAAGATTTGGCCAAGGTAATCTATATAAAACATGTCCCTCTCATTCTCCTCTTCATTTTGGTCTAATTAGTTTCTGGTTTTGAGCATTTTCATCTCTGTCTCAAATCTAAAATTTGGTGTTTGGGTGTTTCCTTGGAAGATTTTCGGAGTAAAAGCTAAAGGGGTGATCAAGTAAGGATTTCCCTATTATTTTGCTGGAAAATGTCCTCAAGGATTGATTTTCATAATGGGTTCTGCTATTGTGCAAAATTACAAGGAGATGAAGGTGAAAAATTGAATTTTTTGGGCTTGATGACTTAAATCTGAATTTGGGAATGTCGTATGGTGTGTTCTTGGTGGTTGAGGCTCAACTCAATCCATTTAACCTCTTAGATGTATAGGTAAGTGATTTCTCTCCTTTTATGAGATGGATGTACTAAATTCCTATCATTTGGACTGACTTTTGGTGTATAGCTTGTATATGTGCGAAAATGGAGACGTGGGGAGTGAACCATTGTGAGCTTTGATGTCTTGACCTTGAATTAGTCTAATTGACCCTTTAAGTAGCTAGGTAAGTAACTTTTAGGTAGTCATTGGGGGTTTAACCCTTTGGATATATAATTTATTGCTAGAAATGATGATGACTATACTTGTTTTAGGCTTGGTGTACATTTGAATTATAATGGTAGCTAGAGGCAGAGTAATTGGCTTCATTGAGGTAATCGGGGTTATTCTCCTAATTTCATGTATATGCTCATGTTAATATGATATCGTTACACATGCTTGATTTTGAAATGCTAAATGATTAGTTGACTACTTGAATTGTTATTGTGATTGGACCTTGTGAGTCCATGGTGGAGTTGTGGTGCAGTTGCCACCCGTGCATGTGTTTCAATCGAGTACCGGGATATGATCAGATCCCAGATGCACTAAGTCTTGGTTGTGCTCATTATGAAATAGGTGCCGTGGATGGACTTCTCCCAGTGTTATTGGCCATTAACATGTTGTGTATAATTGTTGGTATAGGACAATAGTCATTGGTAGTTTAAGTAGTTCATTGGCAAATTGAGTTGATGATTCTGGTATGGATGATATGAAATTGCATTGTATTGATTAATCTGCACATATATATGAAATTTGCCTCTTGTTACTAAGATTATATATTTCACCCTAGTTGTGGGCTAACATTTTCAGAAACTGGACCTCTTAGTGGCAAAGAGAAAATTAATGGAAGCTTATTATATAGTTTGGTAGCGCATAGGTTTGGAAGCCTTGTTAGATTGTATTGTATAATTAGATTACTAGTTTTATATAATTGCCGCATTGCATCATGAATTGCCAAGTATAGGGACTGTACATGTAATATAATTATCATGGAATTGAACATTATAGTTGTAATTGGCTAACGATGGATGAGTGACTTGATTTGGTATGAACATTAGGCATTGGCCCTACGTGTCTTATGGTCGGAACACTTTTGCTAGCACTAAATTATGGAATTTGCTGATGTGTGATAGTTTGGTGAGTAGAAATTAATACTTAAATCTTGAAGTGGATAATGATAGATTAGCTAGGTAAATCAAATAGATAAATACCATTAGAGTTTCAAAAATTGAGGTAGAGTGGTCCTAGAGTGTTTCTAGGGGTGGAATTAGAGTGCACGGGATGAAATGAGGAAGATGTAGTTGCAGGAGGGGTTACGTCGCGACTGGTGTAATGTCCAGTTTTTGTTAAATGATTGAAACAAATATGTGTTCAAAGCAAGCCCCTTGGAATGAGTTATTTAAGACCAATAAAACTTAGAATAAAATTCTAAATAATGGAAAATAAGGATTTGAGCCCTAAGTTGCCCAGAAACCAGGGCCACGGTGATTTAAAAAATTTGCTGAAAGGCTAGTGGTATTTTCGTAATTTGAGCAACTTTTGGAATTCACATAGGAGGGCTTTTTAAATGAAAGTTTTGAGTTCTCCGAGGTTCTTAGAGGCTTTGAAAACCATGGGAAGCCCCGGGACAGTTAAATCCCCTTCAGTGGATATTTTCCCATATCAGTATTCCCAAACTTTCATGGATTCGTTCGGAAAGGTTTTAACTCCAATTTGAGTGATTCCAAAGGCATTTTACTAAATTGGGAATCTAAATTTCATAATGGAGAAGACAGTTTTCAAAAAGGAGCTAAAATGAATTTGAAACAAAAATGCCAAAAACGAGGGACGAAATGGGAATTTTTGGAGTTCTTTTGCTTTTAATACTCTCTCTTTCTCATGCCCTCCCTTGCCCTCATTTTCCACCATCTTTCTTCTACCTAGAACAGAGTGGAGAATTAGTTCTCTTAGGCACACAAGAAAGAGCATTCTTGGAGGGAGAAAAAAGCCAAGAAAAGGTAGGAAATTCCATGGAAATACTAGCTTTCTCCTTAGCAAGTCACTTCTCCTCCTTCTCCTCCTTATTTCTATGGGTTTGATGATGCTTTTAAATCTATTTTGAAGGAAAAACAGAGGTGGAATTTTCAGATTTGGTGAGGGGAGGCTAGCCAAGTGAAGAACAAACTAAGAAAACTAAGAATCCAAGGTATTTTGCTACTTCCTAAGCTTAGGTCTCCTTGCTCCTCTTCTCTTCAATTCCCCCCCATGTAAGACCAGCCATGAAGGATTAAATTTCTGGCCAAACCAAGAATGAATCACATGAATTAGGGTGTGGGAATTTAGAATATGCAAAGGAAACCAAGTAAAAGCCATTGGATTTCAAGTTAGCAAAGTGTAGGATTCTTAAAGAGTTTGTAAAATTTGATTTGATTCATAAATTTCCTAGGCTATGTAAGTGTTTAATTGAGCTTCTAAGACCTCCAAGAAGCTTCCTAAGTGTGTCTCCCATCAAGAAAAAATCAAGAAGCCATTAAACCCTATTTATGCTCTAGGTTTTGGCTAAGCAAGGATAGGTAGTGATGACTCCGAGAGGCTTAAAGCGAGTCAAGAGTCATATATAAAAGGAAAAAATGGGGCCTAGACTTCCAAGAGTGGATATTGCTTCATTAGTTCCATTAGGAACCATAATTGAATCATAAAACAAAATTAGAGTTCCAACTAGATAGGTAGCTTTGAGAATGGTTCCAAGAGTCTAATTGGCTCATATTTTATGTGATTAGGCCAAGGAAAACAAGCCCCACCTAGTTGTGAATGTGTGGCCGTGGGAGGAGATTCCATTCCAAGAGAAAAAGTTGCTTGTGTGGCAAAGAAGCTCTCTCTCTTTTCTCCCATGCATGAATGAATGTCTACATTGTCTTTGAATGTGTGTATGTGTATTTTAAGCTATAAATTATGTTTTGGTATGATGCCTATGTTCCATGAAACCATAGTGTTGCATTTTGCATTCAATGATATCTAGAATTTTTGCATTGGTTTGCTTAAATGTGGAGAGGCCAAGAAGCTTCCATCTTCGGTGAGGATGAGCCAAGAACCCTTAGAAGTGATTGAGACTAAGAGAAAGTCTCCCAAAAGCAAGGCTTAATTCAAGGCCTTTGAGAAAAAGGGTGAGGCAAGTCTAAGAACATTGAAGAAAGTGGGTGAGGCTAATCCATTCATTTGGTAAGCCTAAGTATGTTATGTGTGCTTTGTGTAAAGGCAAAGAATGTATTTTGCATCATTTTCTATATTGATATGCCATGCATGCATCCTTAAGACTTGTATTGTATTCTTTATGCATGATTGAATAGGAGATGAGCTATTGGGATTCTTTGAATCTCATTCCCTCCTCTCCAATATCTTAACATGCTAGGTGGAGCCAATGAACAAGGAAATGGAAGTCACCAAGTGAGGAGATGAAGCCTTGATCATAAAGCTTTTAATTTTATTTATATTGTAACCAAAGGAGTGGCATATGATGTAATCTTTCATTAGAATTGATGTACAATGAATGGAACATGTGTAAATATCTTAATAGATGATGTATGTATGAAATTTGTGGATAAATGGAATGTATTGTAATTTTTGGGTATCAGATGGCCATTTCAAGGGTATGTCTCTTAGTACATAACTTGGGGATGGGAAATGTAATTCTATGTTTTGAGCCTCCACACCTTTGAGACAAGTTTAGAGAGTCTTTTTGGGCCATGCCCACCTGCTCAAGTGGCCACAAGAACCATATGGGCCATTTTGCCTATCCTTGAACCATTAAGAAGCATGAAAATGCCCCAATTGCAACCCTATACCACTTTTTACCCAAATGACCTCTTTTTGATATGGGATTTAACATGAAATTAGAGTTTGTTGAGAGCTTTTTAGGAAGCTAAAGAACATAATTTTCAGAGATTTAAAGAATATTTGATGAATTTTCAAAGTTGGGATTTTCTATTGATTCTAGTACGTGCACTATTCACACTGGCAAATTTGTATTCTATGTCATCTGATGGGCAAATGGTGTCCAATGCTTGTGAAATTTTACAAGCATAATAAGCTTTCTATGGCTACTAAGATCACCTCATTTGGAGGTCTGAGCAAATAATTATGCATTTTTGAAGTTGGCTATCAGTAGCAGTGGTGCCCCAAGAGTCCAGTCACTGTTACATAGATTTCTAATAGCTAAACATATTTGTTTCATTCTAGAATTATTTTTACATAAATTAAACATTTGTAGCTTTCCAGAATGACCAAATTTGTGTGATTTCTATTTTTATAGAATTAGTTATAAATTTTAGAAATTTGTATCAATAATCTGAAACAGCAGCCCAGGCAACAGCAACCTCAGTGACTTTTCGAATGTCAAACATCTTCTCTTTAATGATTCATGAACTAAAATTATTTTTACCATGGGGTAGACATCTAGAGCTTTCTGGAATGGTAAAGTTTGTTGGAGTTTGATTTTTTTGGATTTAGTTATGAATTTTCGAAGTTGTGACAATAAAATTAAAATTCTGACTATGACAAATCCGTGGGAATTAATGTGTTTCACCCACTTGTATGAATTCCAAGCCACTTTCTTGAATAGTTTTAAGTTGTAGTAGTGTAGTTAAGTAGGAGAATATGATACATGAGTTTATAGGGTTCACATGACATTGAATGAAATTTTTGTACGCTATGCAACGCAAAGAAATACAAATTTTAATCCTTTTTTTTCTTGCCCTTTCATGGAATCTATGAATGTTAAGCATGGGAATGTTGTGAAATGAGCTAGAAAAATATGGTATTATAGTAGGGAATGCCTTGCCACGGCCAAGAGTGTGTCAGAGGCGAGGGGAGCGGCAGCGCAAGGAATCTCACCGTAGCTCAAAGAAGAAATGTTGCCCGAGGAGGGTGACAGAGAGTAAACTCACCATGACGTAACATGTCTTGCTGTGGCTCAAGTCGAGGAAACTAGGTAAGGAGTGTCCAATAGCTATCCTTGTCGTAGTGCAAGTGTATTCTGCTGAGGCAAGAATCATGAGATTTCAAACAGTAGCTCTAGGAGGCATTTTTGCCGTGGTGCCACGTAGATTCACCGCGTCGAAATTTGCGTGAGTTGCCCAATAAAATTTCGAAGAGTAATTTAGCCACAGCGCGAAAAGTTAGGGCCACAGTGCAAAGTGAAAAACTTAGTTTTTGAACTCCAATACCTAATTTAGCAGCGGCGAGAGAATTTCAAGTCGCGACGAAGGTTCCCAAACTCTTACCTTTAGCCTAGAAACCCCAATTTCTTTAATAGTAATGCTAGGAAATGATGTGGAAACATTTGTAGGAGGTTTTTGTGTTTTAAAATCGATGGATGGATGAATCATAAACCCCTCATGATAGTATAATTTCTTTTATGCATTCTCACATTTGTGGTGGTGTAGTTAATGAACCTAATATTATCAAGGTCCAAATTTCTCTATAATTTTCACGATATATTTAATTTTAATAACCCTAAACCTTGATGATTAAGCATGAATCGTGTATTTAACCATAATTACCATGATTAGAAGATAGGGTATCAGAGTAATGGTTCAGAAAATTGTTCTAATTTAAATTTGTAGTTAAAAACTTGGCAATCATGGTGCATATTTGACATAGTATTAGCTCATAAGAATAGCTAATTATGTGAACATGTGGTTTGTGCTCCTTGTGTTCTGGAAGAAAATATAGGGGAACAATGATGTGAGGCTTGTAATGCTTGATTAAAGCAACCGTTTCTTGAATTTTATCTAGAACATCACCTATCACAATACGTATGCCCCTAAGAATAATAGAGTGTAGTGAGATTCTACCTCATAACACTTTAGTAATACTAATTTTAAGACTTGAGGTTGTTAATGCCAATGAAAAGATTAGAATTTTGCCCTTCTTTTCTTCAGAAATTGGGTTACTAGTCTTAGTCTAGATAAACAACTAGTTGAGGCTTGTTGCCAATTGGCTATGCGATAAATGCACCAGTCACTCACTATAAGGCATTGGTTGACTAAATGGTTGAGACCAAGTAATTAATGATAATGATGAACAAGGCTACTAATAGTATCTGTGACTAGTTGACCACCACTTACTAAGCAAGTCAACTGGGTACAGTCGACCAGTTGACTGGCCTATCGAAGTAGTTAACTGATCACAACAAGAGCAGTAATTTTTCACCTAAGTAAAATTCTAAGCTTTTCAAGGGCCATTTAGAGTGATGTTGAGAACTTAAAAGGCAATGAAATTGAGTAAAACACCTGACTAGTTATAAAAACCTCATGAAAGGGTAAGATGTAAACTTTACTTATGATTAGGAAATTGACAATGGAAGTTTGGGGACCAGTGTATAATAAATAAGTGTGATTGACTAAATACATGCAGTGATGTACAATCCATAATAAGTTAGAATATGTAGACTTTGGAAGGTCTCCAAGGTTGAGACTTTATAGGTACAGAGGTCCTAACACACTTGCTTGATCTTGGTTAATAAAGAATGCAATTACTCGATCTTAGCTACTGCAATTTAGGTCTAATGAATAAGGGTGATAAGAGCTAAAGAATATTTCAAATAGTTTCATTCAAAACTATTAGAGTGAGCAAGCTATCTTTTAGTTAATGATGACAAGGAAGGAGGGCAGGAAACCTTTAGGATTGTCAAATCCATTTCTAAATGGGGGATAGTGACTTTAAAGCAAGAGATTAAGGGAGATGATGTTTTGGAAGGAATCTTGAGAGAGCTTTGAGGCTCCTCCCTTAATGTACCCAGACAAGAGAGGAATTTGTGACAAGGGAGAGAAGCTCGAGTATGATAAGAGGGAGGTGTATAGGCACGTAGTTCTTAAGCGTGTTATCTCTTTTGTATAATTCAATTACTTATGCTATGTGTTGATGTACATTTGGGTGGTGGTTAGAGGCACTTTATGTGCATGATACACTTGGGGAGTGTAAGGTAAAATTCTATAATACTTTGATGTTAGAGGCACGTGGGATGTGCTCATTTATCAGCACTTCGGTGCTAAGGGCATGCGGAGCGTGTCACTTATTATATCATTTGATGAATTTTGACCACTAAATTAGCATGAAACTAGACTAAGTAGGCTTTCTACCTAAAAGGTAAAGAGGATATCTTTATAGTAAGGATCCACCTAAAAAGAGAAAAAAATGGTATCTGTGTGAGTACAAGTGGTTGAGATACAGTCATCACAGGGTGATAAGCATATGTATAGCCACAGAAAAGCATTGCCTACTAATATTGAAGGCAAAATCTGATTCCGTCATCAGTAATCTTATTGTTATGTATCACGTGTGGCATGATTAAAGGAATAGAGATAACATTGGGAATTTGAGATGGACTAATAATTGTTGTAGTAGAAAACTCCTAAATTTTGAAAGAAGACTCCCTAATCTAGAATAATACCCCGGGGGAAATGAATGAGAGGTGGTAGCAATGCAATTAACTTATGTTATTACAATAAAACCTCAATACTATGACTGACAAGGAAGGGTGAAAACTAGTGATAAATGATACTTGAATTCTCTCATTGGGAATCTCTACTTGATTCGTTCATAATTAGGGAATGCTTGATAATGAAAAGATTCTCTAGGTCTCCTTATTATGTTAGTTTAAGTCCCAATAGTCAGGTGTGAACTGAGGCCTAAAAAAAACTTTTAGGGGAGCGAAAGAGTTAGTTGTGGTTAGCATAAGCCATTGTGTGAGGATGAAAACTATCATACCATCTCATATTATATACTATAACTTATAGTCAAAAGACCTTGTACTTGCTGTCAGAGAACCTTGTTGACAAGGTCTCAAATTTTATATTAATAAATACAAGATCTTATTGACAGGATCTTAAACCTTCTTGACAAGATATTATCTCATTACTCTTTGGGAATTATTATGAATTTCCAAACTAGAGAATAAAAAAAAAACTTAGTTGTATGTGAGGAGGTTTGAGAAAATTTAGAGTATTGCAAAGAAAAAAGGGGTAAGAAGTATGCTAATTGAAGAATGACTATACTTGCATGAAAATATTTTAGTTGGGGGTAGAAGATACAAAAGCGCAGTCCTTTGGGACTATATAATGATATAAAATCCAAAGAGATGACTAGTTGATTTCAAATGAGAATAAATGCCATTAAGTTACCTACTAATGCTTGTAGTAACTGAGGACTAAAATGAAACACTTACATCTATTGACCATGGCGGTCTTAGGGACCATATGTATGTGGTTGCGGTGCTGTCCTCACAAGTGCAGAAAAAAAAAGAGACAGAGAAAGGGGCTATTAAGGGTTGTCCCATGTTAGTTACACCTACGAATGATGATGATATCACCTATAATAAACCACCACTATGAATTGAAAATTTTAATATTGTAGGCAAATTGTTGAAGCTATGTCATTTAATAAAACACCCACTTGAACTATGGACTTGTAAGATTCAAGGAAACTCATTCCTAAGCCTTAAAAGATTACCTTGATACTCTAGATAGGGTATTTTCACCATCAAAATCAAGCCTCCTCAGGGAATATAACCTAGACTTGAAGGATCATGTTTATTTTCACTTAAGAGATTATATTCAGTTTCGATTAGGTGGAAGGTGACCTTAGAGTATTTGAATGCCTTAGATGGATTAGTCGTAAGATCAGACTTTATATTGGTTCCAAACTTTAGAAATCTTGATGAATGAAAAAAAGGGAAACTTGGCTACTGACTAGAGATGAGAGGAGAATTTGTGTCTAATGGAGATAACAGACCTTTTACTACTGGACCATAAATGAGGATATAATGTGGGCAATATTTTTTTAGATAATTGAATGTAAGACTTGGAAACTTAAATTAGATGACCCTATAGGAGGTAAGACCCACTTCAATTAAGAAGGTTTAGCTAAGGAAAAGTGGGGGTAATCTAAGCGAAGGATGAATAAAACTTCATTATGAAGTAAGGTTACTTACCTATGTTGCTATTAGTGGAATAGATACTAAAAAGGCTAACTCAGTGGAATTCCTTGTAGTTCTTAATATCAACTATTAAGAGAGTGAAGCTAAAGTATCTAGGAGTTATCTCTTAAATAGATTGAGAGTTAAGAAGGAAAAGAAGTTAACATGAACATTCAATGATCGATTGTTGGAACATAAAAAAAAAAGGGGAGATAGGAGTAAGAGAAGAAAAAGAAAGAGACGAAATAGAACAAAACAAATGCTACAAAGGGAGAGATATTTTAAGATTCATTTGACCTAGGTGCCTATACTTGCTATAAGGTGATCAAGTGTAACTTGGTCTAGATCTCTTTAGTTGTGGACAAGGGAAGAAGGCAAAATATTTAGGTTTGTATGTCATTTGACTTAGGTGGACAAAGCAGAAATAGAATTATGGATAATAAGTGAGGTAGTAACAAAATAAGGACATCTTCTATAGGAAAGTAGCAGGGGAAGGACTAGATTCTTATGAACTTTTAAGAAACCAAAGAGGAAGCTATGAGGACGGATTATCCAGTATTAATTGAGTTAGGTATGTCTAATTTTGAGGACAAAATTCATAAAAGGAGAGAAGAATATAACAACCTATAATTTATTAATAAAGATTATGGTGAACTAAGGAATTAATACAAGGATTTGGGAAAAATAAGGAAAATAAGGTTTCTAAAGAAATGGATTTATTTTAGACATTTTGAGCTAATAATAATATTTAGTTATTATTAGGTGAAGATATATTAATTATGGTTATGGGTTTAATTAAGGAATTAACTAAGGAGAGTTAGACATTTAATTTGGGCCTTATGATCAATGTATTTATGCTATAAACCAAACAAGAAAGCCCACTTCTAGTTTGTAACAAGGTCTAATCTCATTTCTTAAGAGCCTAACTCTCATTTCATCAACTAAACCCTTCAACTTATGGCCCAATAAGCACATATATGATCCTAAATGGATTTTAGGCTTTAGGATTAGCCTAAACCTATCTAAAACCCTAACTTACTTAGCCCCTTACCCTCTATTCTGCAGACCAACTCAATCTTAGGCAAGGGAGAACTCCATTTTCGCATAGGAAGAGAGGAGGATAGGGTTTTTTGCGTTCCTCCACCATTTCTCACTTCTAAAGGAAAATTTGGCCAAGGTAATCTATATAAAACATGTCTCTCTCATTCTCTTCTTCATTTTGGTCTAATTAGTTTCTGGTTTTGAGCATTTTCATCTCTTTCTCAAATCTAAAATTTGGTGTTTGGGTGTTTCCTTGGAAGATTTTTCGGAGTAAAAGCTAAAGGGGTGATTGGGTAAGTATTTTCCTATTATTTTGTGTATTATTTTGTTGGAAAATGTCCTTAAGGATTGATTTTCATAATGGGTTCTGCTATTATGTGAAATTACAAGGAGATGAACGTGAAAAATTGAATTTTCTGGGCTTGATGACTCAAATTCGAATTTAGGAATGTCCCATCGTGTGTTCTTGGTAGTTGAGGCTCAACTCAATCCATTTAACCTCTTGGATGTATGGGTAAGTGATTTCTCTCCTTTTATGAGATGGATGTACTAAATTCCCATCATTTCGACTGACTTTTGGCACATGGCTTGTATATGTGCGAAAATGAAGAGGTGGGGAGTGAACTATTGTGAGCTTTGATGTCTTCACCTTGAATTGGTGCAATTGACCCTTTAAGAAGGTAGGTAAGTAACTTTTAGGTAGCCATTGGTGGTTTAACCCTTTGGATATATGATTTATTACTAGAAATGATGATGACTATACTTGTTTTAGGCTTGGTGTGCATTTGAATTATAATGGTAGCTAGAGGTAGAGTAATTGGCTTCATTGAGGTAACCGGGGTTATTCTCCTAATTCCACGTATATGCTCATGTTAATATGATATTTATTACACATGCTTGATTTTGAAATACTAAATGATTGGTTAACTACTTTAATTGTTATTGTGATTGGACCTTGTGAGTTCATGGTGGAGTTGTGATGCAGCTGCCACCCGTGCATGTGTTTCGATCGAGCACCGAGTTGTGATCAGACCCCAAATGCATTGAGCCCTAATTGTACTCATTATGGAGTAGGTGTTGTGGACGGACCTCTCCCAGTGTTATTGGCCATTAACATATTGTTTATGATTGCTGGTATGGGACAGTAGTCATTGATAGCTCAACTAGTTCATTTGCAAATTGAGTTGATGATTCTGGTATTGATGATATGAAATTGCATTGCATTAATTAATCTGCACATATATATGAAATTTGCCTCTTATTATTGAGATTGTATATCTCACCCTAGTTGTAGGCTAACATTTTCAGGGACTAGACCTCTTAGTGGCAAGGAGTAAATTAATGGAAGCTTATTATATAGTTTGGTAGCGCATAGGTTTGGAAGCCTTGTTAGATTGTATTGTGTAATTAGATTACTAGTTTTATATAATTGCCGCATTGCATCATGAATTGCTAAGTATAGGGGCTATACATGTAATATAATTATCATGGAATTAAACATATGGTTGCAATTGGCTAACAATAGATGAGTGACGTAATCTGGTATGAACATTAAGCATTGGCCCTACGTGTCTTATGGTCGGAACACTTTTGTTGTCACTAAATTATGGAATTTGCTAATGTGTGATAGTTTGGTAAGTATAAATCAACACTTAAATCTTGAAGTGGATAATGATAGATTAGCTAAGTAAATCATGTAGATAAATACCATTAGAATTTCATAAATTAAGGTAAAGTGGTCCTAGAGTGTTTCTAGAGGTGGAATTAGAGTGCACGAGATGAAATTTAGAAGATGTAGTTGCAAGAGAGGTTATGCTATGGCTGGGAATGCCTTGCCGCGGCCAAGAGTATGTTAAAGGCGAGGGGAGCCATGGCGCGAGAAATCTAACCGCAGCTTAAAGCAAAAATGTTGCCAGGGGAAGGTGACAGAGAGAAAACTCACTATGGCTCAAGTCAAGGAAACTAGGTAAGGAGTATCCAGTAGCTATCCTCACCGAGGTGAGAATCGTGGGACTTCGAATAGTAGCTCCAAGAGACATTTTTGCCACGATGCCATGTGGATTCGCCGCAATGAAATTTGCGTGAGTTTCCCAATAAAATTCCCAAGAGTAACTTAGCCGTGGCGTGGAAAGTAAAGGCCACGACGCAAAGTGAAATACTTAGTTTTCAAACTCCAGTACCTAACTTAGCTGCGGCGGGAGAATTTCAAGTTGCGGCGAAGATTCCCAAACTCTTACCTTTTGCCTAGAAACCCCAATTTCTTCAATGGTAATCCTAGAAATGATGTAGGAACACTTTTGGCAGGTTTTTGTGTGTTGAAATCGATGGATGGAAGAATCACAAACCTTTCATGATAGTATAATTTCTTTTATGCATTCTCACATTTATGGTGGTGTAGTTAATGAACCTAATATTATTGAGGTCCAAATTTTCCTATAATTTTCATGATGTATTTAATTTTAATAACTCTAAACCTTGATCATTAAGCATTAATCGTGTATTTAGCCATAATTACCATGATTAGAAGATAGGGTTGTTTCAATACCAACTTTGAAAAATCATAGAAAATTCCACAGACCTCCAAATACATGGTTTTTGGCTTCTCAAAAAGCTTTAGGAAAGATCTAATTGCATGCCAAATTTCAAATAAAGAAGAGGTCATTTGGTTAGACTTTGCTATAGCTCAAGATTATAGCACTTTTGGTTCCAAAAAGGGGGCAAATTTGGTCCAAATGATCCATACATTTTCCCACACCCATTTGAACAACTTGAGAAGCATAAATACAACATAAATATGTCTCTCATAAGGTCTGAACTATCATGCAACTCAAATTCATCATGACACGTCCATAAACATACATGCACAAATGGTCAAATTGCACATTTCCATTCATTTAGCTCCATTCTTAATACATACACTATCATTTCATAGTTTTACATTCGTTCAAGGTTTCATGGCTCAAAATAATATATACATATATACTTTGACATTCTAGTACATAAAAAATAGTAAGATTTCCAAAAGATGGATATCTAAGCTCCTTGGCTTCCATCCTTTGGATCTTGAACTCCACTTAGGCTATATAAGATAAGAAAAAGGATAGGATAAGATTCATTGAATCTCAATAGCTCATACACTTATTCAAGCACATTTTCAATGCATACAACATGTTAAGGGTACAAGTATGTAACTAACCAATCTATGAGACATTCAATTTCATATTTTTATGCCATAAACTCATCAAGCATAAGAATGAGTTCTAGGGACTTTTGCTTTGGTTTCACCCTATTTCTAGGAGTTTTTGATTTGCCTCACTCATGCCATGAGACTTTTGGCATCTCCTCACCCATATTAAGGGACTTTTGACACTACCTCACACTTGTGAGCCATTTCCACAATTCAAAGACATTCAAGGAAACATATTGATACCAAAATAACAATAGAGCATCAAGTGGCATGCCTCAAAAAATATAAATATACACACAAGCACCCAATGACACATATGCAACAAGAAATGCAATAATAAAAGGTAGAGAGCTACCTTAGAAAATTTTCAAGCTTCACTTGGATACACTTTCCCTTTCTTGGCTACACACTCATAATGAGATGGAGTTTGACTTCCTTGGCCTAAACATCATAAATAACATTCAATTATTTTCTTGAAGCAAGCTAAAACATCAAACTCACACTTGAGATGCACACTTTGCCTAATGGTCACATAATGGTTCCATTATGGCCTAATGAATTAACTATCATAATTCAAGCTCTTGGCTCCAATTTCTTCCTTTATCTAGGCTTCTTGACTTTATTTAAAGTCCTTAGAACCATCATACACTCACTCTTCCAAGCCTAGATATATGTTGCTTCACAAGGCTACATTATGGAAACCATTATCTTATCTCTCGACCTAAGGCTTCTAAATTTTTCCTAAGGGTTCCTCCCACCTTCTACCATCATATAAAGTCCCAAACCAAGGCTAAAATAAATTAAAACACTCCCTAACCCCTCCATGTAACCTAGGCCGACATTATGGAAGCATTTGGGGTTCAAGGGGTTTCCAATTTTTCCTTGATGGGAGAGCCACTTGGGAGGCTTCTTAGAGGTAGGAGCTCAATGGAACATTTAAATGGATAAGGAAATTCATAGATTAAATCAGTTTTTACAATTCCTTCTAAAGCACTACACTTTTCCAACTTGGTTTCTACTAGTTTTTCTTGTAACTTCTTGGCATTTTCCATCTTCCCATAGCCTAAAACACTAGATCTTCCTTAGTTCTTCTCTTGTTTTAGACAAAAATTCCTCCCCCCTTCATGGTTCTATTTTGGCCGAACATACACCCAAGAGGAGAGCAAAAGAATAAAGCAACTAAGAATAAGATTTATCTTATTTTCAAGCTTACTTCCAAGGCTTCTCATTCTTGGTTCTTCCTTTCTCAAACAATTCAAACTCCCCCTCTAAATTTTGGATGAAAAGTAGAACCAACTATTTCAGGAAAGCCATAGAAAGAGAACATAAAAGGAGGGGAGCAAGAGTGGAAGAGAAAGAGCATGAAAATTTCCAAAATTCCTTACCTTTCTTAGTTTTTCTCCATCCTTCTTCTCCAGCTCTTTGTGCTCCTAAGATAGCAGCTCCCTTTCTGAAATTTGGGTAGAAGGAAAGTCGGTCTAAGTGGGAGGAAAGGGAATGTGACCCTTAAAGAAGGACCAAGAATCTTTTTTAAAAAATTGTTTCCATTTTTGCCCTTCGTAATGGCATTTTTGGTTTGGTTTCATTTTAACTCCTTTTTTAGAACCATCTTTTCTTTTATAAAATTTAGGTTCCTAATTTAATAAAATGCCTTTGGAATCACTCAAATCAAAGCTAAAACCTTCCCGAATGAACCAGTCAAATTTCGAGTCAACTGATATTGGAAAAACTACACCAGAGGGGCTTTACCGGTCCCAAGGTGTCCCATGGTTTTCAAGGCCTCTGAAAACCCTAGGTAACTCAAAATTTTCATTTAAAAAGCTCTCCTAGGTGTTTTTCCAAAATTTCACTTATTTACAAAAATGCCACTGGTCTTTTGACAAATTTTTTGAATCACTCTGGCTTTGGTTCTGGGCAACTAGAGCCTCAAATCCTCATTTTTTATTATTTAAAATTTAATCCAAATTTTATTTGGCCTTGAATCACTCATCTCAGAGGACTCATTTTTCAAATTGGCCTGTTCCAGTGTTTTTACAACATACTAGATGTTACATTTTCCACTCCCCTTAAAATAAATTTCATCATCGAAATTTAAAATACTTATGTCAAGGGAATAACTTTGGATATTTCTTTCTTATCTCTTCTTCCAGTTCTCAGGTTGCCTCTTCAAATGTTAGATCCCTCTAGGCTCCTTTCACCAGAGGAATGTTCTTATTTCTCAGCTGCTTTAGCTTAGCATCCATAATTCTCTCTGGTTTCACTACATAGGAGAGATTTTTCGGCAATTGAATATGCTGATATTCTATGACATATGAGGGGTCTAGTAAGTACTTTTTCAACTAGGAGACATGAAAAACATTATGAACTTGGGCTAGGTTTAGAAGTAGGGCTATTCGATAGGCCACAGGTCCAATTTTCTTAAGGATTTCAAATGGACCAATATACCTAGGACTGAGCTTCTTTACCTTTATAGACCAACCTACCTTAGTCACTGGAGATACCTGGATAAATATGTAGTCTCCAATCTTAAACTCTAATGGCCTTCTTCTCCTATCTGTATAACTTTTCTATCTACTCTAGGCCGTAAAGAGTTTCTTTCTAATCAAATCTATCTTCTTGGTGATTTGGTCTACAATCTTATGCTAACTTAACCCAACACAAAGGGGATCTGCATTTTCTCCCATACAAAACCTCATAAGGGGCCATTTGAATATTGGAATGAAAACTATTATTGTATGCAAACTCTGCAAGTGGCAAATACATATCCCAGTTACCCCTCGTCTCTAACACATATGCCCTTAACATGTCTTTCAGGGTTTGGATGGTCCTTTCAGTCTGACCATCTATTTAGGGGTGATACGTGGTACTAAACCGCAACTTGGTTCCTAAGGTATACTATAATGGCCTCTAGAAATTCGATATGAATCTAAGGTCTCTATCTAATACTATGCTACTGGGTACTCTGTGAAGTCACACTATCTCTCTAATGTATAACTGGGCTAATTTATCTAGTATGTAGGTAGCCATGATAGCTAAAAAGTGTGCAGATTTCATCAATCTATCCACTACGACCCAGATACCATCGTGTCTAGAGGATGTCCTAGGTAATCCCATGATAAAATCTATAGCTATACTATTCCACTTCCACTCAAGGATATCTAGGGGCTGTAACAACCCAGTGAGTCTCTGATGTTCTATCTTTACCCTTTGACACACTAGGCATCTAGCTACATAGTCAGTTACGTTATTTTTCATTCTGAGCCATCAATAAATTCTTTTCAAATCCTGATACATTTTTGTGGCACCTGGGTAGATAGTCTACCTACTCTTATGTGCCTTTTCTAATATTCTTTCTCTCAATTCATTCGACTAGGCACGCAAATTCTATCCTGGTACACTATCACACCATCCTCAGATATCCTGAAATCTGAGGTCCTACCTTAGGAAATTTCACTCCTGACCTATCTTAGGAACTCATCCTCTCTCTGGGCATCTATGATCTGGGTTCTCAATTCATTTTCGATTTGAGTTTTACTCAGATACAATTTACTCAATACCACCTGATAGGAAAGGTTCAAGTTTCTAAATTTCTTTAAAAGATCTTGCTCCCTAATCATCATATAGGCTGCATGGATGGATTTCCTACTCAGGGCATCAGCCACGACATTGGCTTTGCTTGGATGATATTTTAAAGTATAATCATAGTCCTTCATAAATTCCATCTATCTCCTCTACCTCATGTTTATTTCCTTTTGGTCAAATAGGTATTTCAAACTCTTTTGGTTACTATAAATCTCTATGGTAGCACCATATAGATAGTGTCTCTAGATTTTAAAAGCAAACACCACTGCGGCTAACTCTAGGTCATGTATAGGATAATTCTTCTCATGAGACCTCAACTGTCTAGAGGCATATGTCACTACACTCCTCTATTGCATCAACATACAACCTAACCCCTTTCTCGAAGCATTACTATAAACCACAAAGGGTTGACTAGGGTCAGGGATAATCAATACAGGGGCAGTGGTCAATCAGAGTTTCAACTCCTAGAAACTCCTCTCACATCTATTATCCCACATGAAAGGTGCATCTTTCCTAGTCAACCTTGTAAGTGGCAAGGCTATCTGAGAAAAGCCCTGAATGAACCATCTATAATACCTCGCCAAACCTAGAAAACTCCTAACCTCAGTGATAGTCCTAGGTCTATCTGACTGTAACATAGCTTCTACTTTATGCGGATCTACTGCAACCCCTTCATGTGATATCATGTGACCTAAGAACTTCACCTCAGTTAGCCAAAAATCACATTTACTAAGTTTGGCATACAACCTCTTCTCTCTCAGGGTCTTTAAGACTAATCGTAGATGTCTCTCGTGCTCCTTAAAAGATCTGGAGTACACTAAGATGTCATCGATACAGACTACTACAAATTGATCTAAATATGGTCTGAATACCATGTTCATGTAATCCATGAACACCGTGGGTGCATTTGTCAGCCTGAATGGCATCATAAAAAACTCATAGTGCCTATATCTAGTTCTGAAAGCCATCTTTAGGATGTCTTCCATTCTCATTCTCAACTAGTAGTATCCAGATCTAAGATCTATCTTAGAGAAAATAGATACCCCATCTAACTGATCTAATAGGTCATCAATCCTAGAGAGAGGATATTTATTCTTAATGATAACTTTATTCAATTTTTTGTAATCTATACATAATCTTAAGCTACCATCTTTCTTTTTCATAAATAGTACTGGAGCTCCCCAGGGTGAAACACTGGGCAGATAAACTCTTTTTCTAACAACTCCTTTATTTTCTTTTGCAACTTAGCAAGCTCGGTGGGAGCCATCCTGTAAGGAGCCTTGGACACTGGTCTAGCCCCAGGCGCTATATCTATAGGGAACTCTAGCTCTCTCTCAAGGGGTAGGCCACTGAGAACAAAATCTCTAAGGAAAACCTCTAGGAATTCCCTGACTACTGGGATCTCCTCTATCCCTTCCTCTACCTCAACCTGAGTAGAGAAAAAGACTAAAAACCTTTAACATCCATGCTTTAAGTATCTCTCAGCCTCGACAGTAGTCATAAAGGATAACTCAACTTCTACCCTAGGTATGGTCCCATAAGAAGGTACAGATATTGTTCGGTGCTCATAATCAAGTACAGCATTGTTTGTAGTCATCTAGTTCATACCAACAATCAAATCAATGTCATGGAATGGCATACAAATCAAATCAATGGTAGTATGACAATGATTAAACTGGACGGTGACATTCAAGCAAGCATGGGAAGTAATAACGTGGCCTTCAGTGGGTGTGGTGATAGATAAGTCAAATGGTAGAGTACTAATAGCCAAAACTAAACATCTCATACAATGATAAGATATGAACGAGTGACTAGCACCCAAATTAAACATGGCAATAACAGGAGAACCATTCACTACGAGTGTATCTCCAATCAAACTGGGTGACGCATTGGCCTCCTACTGAGTGAGGGCAAACGCTCTGCCTTAGGTCTGTGGTTTGGATGGAGGCACTGTATCCACGTGGGGGCAATTTCTGGCAATATGCCCTAACTTCCCACATTTGAAACATGTCACTGGAAATTATTGGGTGGATGACTGACTTCGAGGAGGCTTCACTCTCTTGCCCTTATATGGCTTCCTATTCCATGGCACCTTGCCTCTTCTCTTGCTGCTAGGTGTCATACTGGAACCCTCCTCAAGTCTCGGTCTCTTTAATTTTTGGAGCCCCCTTCTGATTAACTGATGGTGCAACAGGCATGATAGCTTGCAGGTTATTCTCAATCACCCTACTAACCTCCATAAGGTTGTTGAAGTTTTTGATCCACTGTGTAGTAACTCTATCGCTAATCAATCCAATCTTAAACTGCTCATATCTCTAGGGCTCATCATCATATCTTTGGAGATAAGAGGAATATTGAGACAACTCAATGAATTTGGCCATATATTGATCCACCGTCATGTCATTAGTTTGCTTCAAACTCATAAACTCTATCTCTTTTTGTTTTCTCACTAAGTTGGGAAAGTATTTTCATAAAATTCTACCAGGAAGTTCTCCTAGGTGATCAGTATATTCTTTGTTTGCATTAGAGGCTTTGTGCTACGCCATCATCTATCTGCCTCTTTCTGTAACATAAAAGTGGCAAGCTGAGCTTTCTGTTATGAGGTGCACTCTATCACTGAGAATATCTTCTCTATTTCCATAACCCAAGCCTCCGTTTTATCTACATATAAGGCTCCATCAAATGTAGGTGGATTGTTCTTTCTGAATTGATTTAATAGTTTCTGTATGGTTAGCGAAAGGTGGGCTAGCTCTTGGGGAGATGGAGGTGGAATGCAAGAGGTGGATGGCTGAGGTGCAGGGGCTTTTCTCATCATCTCTTCTTGCCTGGAAGGCATTTTGCAATTGCATGATCATATCATGCTAATGCTGAGCAACCTGTCTCTGTTGCTCAAGCATCTTCTGCTGTTGCTCTATCATGGCATGTTGTCTATTCAATCTCTCTATGATGGCATGTAGAGGGTCCTTAGACTTAACCCTTTGGATCGTAGATGGCCTGCCATTGCCCCTACCCCATCTAGTATCCACCATCTTATCTAAAAAGAACCACCATCATTAGTATACAATCGCATACTAAGCACTCATACATATACATTCCACCATTTCCATGGCAATTCACACCTTAATGCTACCAATAATGCAATTCAAGAGCTAAAAATCAAGCAAAAGTGCCTGAACCCTTGCTCTAATACTATAAAATGTAATACCATAGCTATCTTAGACAGCCCCCTTACATACACAAGTCTCATACATAGATTTCGCAAGAAAACAAAGAAAATAATACAATTTACTTGTGTTGTGTCATCCATAATTTCTTCATTTTGGCTCTATGGGCCTTGGGGACTCTCTCATATCATTCTCAAATTTAATTACATTCATACAACCCAAAACCATCTCAAAACATTGCCAAAAACCCGATCTTACATGAAGCATACATAATTATTAATGGTTCTGCCTCGGGTTCAATCTGCAGATTTTGTGCATCAAATTTGAAAATTCATAATTAATTCTAAAAAAATTGAAATGAACCATACTATGGAATTATGGAAAGATACAGATTTATAATTTATGCTAAAAATATTTCTAGGCCATGAAACATAACAAAGAAGAAGTTTGACATTCAAAAATGTGTAGAGGTCTGACTAGCTACTGGTACTGATATAAGTTTCTGCTATAAAATTCAAAAATATCCAATTAATTTCACAAAAAACCAATCCATGAAAATGATAACAATCTAGAAAGCTATGGATGTTATCTTTATGAAAAAAAATAAATTTAGACAAAAAAAGACGTTATCCTACTAGAATTCAATGGAATATTGATCGAGGTCATACTATGCTACTGTTGCTATTCTAGAATTTCAAAAATTCATAACTCTTAGCTCAGACCTCCAAATGAGTTGCTTATAGTTGCTACAAGTCACTTTGAATGTCTAGTTTATTCTTATCAAATTTCTTATCCATTGCACTATGTTGGCCCCTCAGATGACACAAAATCACAACTGACCAAATGAACAGTAATTTTGCAGATCCAAATTTCTGATGCAAATTTTGAAAAATCATAGAAAATTCCAAAGACCTCAAAATGACCTAGTTCTTATCTTCCCAAAAAGCTCTAGGTAAGATCTAATTTCATGTCAAATTTCAAGTCAAGAAGAGTTCATTGGTCAGACTTTGTTATAGCTCAAGATTATGACACTTTTGGCTCCAAAAAGGGGCAAATTTAGTCCAAATGATGCATACATTTTCCTACACCCATTTGAGAAACTTAAAAAGCATAAATACAATATAAATACATCTCTCATAAGGTCTGAACCATCATGCAACTCAAATTCATCATGACACATCCATAAACATACATGCACAAATGGGCTCTCAAGTGGTCAAATTGCACATTTCCATTCATTTAGCTCCATTATTGATATATACACTATTATTTTATAGTTTTACATTCATTCAAGGTTTCATGGCTCAAAAATAACATATACATATATACTTTGATATTCTAGTACATCAAAAATAATAAGATTACTAAGAGATGGATATCTAAGCTCCTTGGCTTCCATCCTTTGGATCTTGAACTCCACCTAGGCCATATAAGATAAGATAAAGGAAGGGATGAGATTCATTGAATCTCAATAGCTCATACACTATTCAAGCACATTTTCAAGGTATACAACATGTCAAGGGTACAAGTATGTAACTAACCCATTTATGAGACATTCAATTTCACATTTTTATGCCATAAACTCATGTCAAGCACAAGAATGAGCTCTAAGGACTTTTTCTTTGGCCTCACCCTATTTTTAGGACTTTTGGATTTGCCTCACTCATGCCATGAGACTTTTGGCATCTCCTCACCCATATTAACAGACTTTTGGCACTACCTCACCCTTATGAGCCATTTCCACAACTTAAAGACATTCAAGGAAACATATTGGTACCAAAATAACAACATAGTATCAAGTGGCATGTCTAAAAAAATATAAATATACACACAAGCACACAATGACACATATGCAACAAGAAAAGGTGAAAAGCTACCTTAGGAAATTTTTAAACTTCACTTGGCTACACCTTCCCTTTCTTGGCTACACACTCACAATGAGATGGAACTTCACTTCCTTGGCCTAAACACCATAAATAACATTCAATTATTTTCTTGAAGCAAGTTAAAACATCAAACTCACACTTGAGACACATACTTTGCCTAATGGCCACATAATGGTTCGATTATGGCCTAATGAAGCAACTATCATAATTCAAGTTTTTGGCTCCAATTTCTTCCCTTTTTTAGGCTTCTTGACATCATTTAAAGTCCTTGGAGGCATCATACACTCACTTTCCCAAGCCTAGATATATGTTGCTTCACAAGGTTACATTATGGAAACCATTATCTTATCTCTTGACCTAAGGTTTCTAAATTTTTTCTAAGGGCTCATCCCACCTTCTACCATCATATAAAGTCTCAAACCAAGGCTAGAATAAATTAAAATACTCTATAATCCGTCCATCTATCCTAGGCCGACATTATGGAAGCATTTGGGGTTCAAGAGGAGCTCAATGGAACATTTAAATGGTTAAGGAAATTTATAGATTAAATCAGTTTTTACAATTCCTTCTAAAGCACTACACTTTTCCAACTTGGTTTCTACTAGTTTTTCTTGCAACTTCTTGGCATTTTCCATTGATAAACACATATTTCTATCTGATTTATTCTCCTAAACATAGGCATTTTAATAATAAAATATGGCTTTAAGACTTTAATTAGATAAAGTTTTGTTTTAGAAGCCATTTCTATATCTTAAGGAAATTATTTACAAGATTTTATAATTTTAATGTTTAAATTTCTTTAAATGATTTTGTGAATTGTTCCTATTAAGAATTTCCATTCTTTTGTGCAGTTTCAATGGATAAATGGAGTTTGAATAGAAAAATGATTTGAAGAAGAGAAAAAGAGAAAGCACCCACTCTTCCATATACTTATGTGAAGAGAAGAAACAAACAAAGAAGTAGCTATGAGAGTTCAAGCAAGAAATAAGGAAGCCTTTTCATTCATTCGGTTTGGAAGCCCATACTCATGCAGAAACTCGAGATGAAGCTACACACTTGAGCCAAATGCAGAAGCCACGAAGAGTTGCTGTTCAACGTAAAAAGCAAGCATAGAAAGCAAATGGAAGGAGCTGCAGTTCAACGTGGAGCTGGAAGTACAGTAGCTAAACGAAGAACACAAGCATGAGGCAGTCTTGAGCTGGGTAAAAGACGCTGGACTGGGCAGCACAAAACAGAAGAAGCTGAGCGAGAAACTTGGGAGCTGAACAACGAATAAACTAGGAAGAAAAGAACGAAGGAAGCTAGACGTGAGATTGCTTGCATGATTCTTACTATTATATAGAATATAATAACCAGCGGGGCCCACCTCTTATATACAGAAAATAGCTTCAGGGAATTGGAGATAATGCATTGCATGGAGTGAATCACGAGCAGCAACACGTGAAGCAAAGCAAATAAGCTGGCACGTGAATTTTTAATAAGGAAGAGAGTCATTATTCTGCATGCCTCTTTCATTCAAATCTACACGCCTCTCATCCATTTACAATTCCACACATCTCACGTCTCTCCAAGTCCACCACGCCTCCACATATTTAGATTTCCTAGTTCATTCATGCAACTCCATTCCCTCATGCCTATATAAATCAATTCATCCATTCACTGCACAGCACATCCATCCACGCCATATACCTATTCATCCATCCATCTCCACATTCCATGATTTTCTAATTCATCTTGAGGCTAGCTAGGAGGAAGTTCTTGGAGAAGCTTGAATCCATGGAAGAATAATTCAGAATTTTGGCTAATGATTTCTCTATATTCCTACACTTTTTCTCTTTCATTTATTTTCTTGGTTAAGATGTATTAGATAAGGAAATTGTGTAATTATAATTAGTGGCTGGTTAGACACTAATTAGGAAGTAATTTTTGTTGATTAATTGATTGTATTAGACATCAATATTATCTGAATTCCATGTATGCTTCGGAGGTATTCGATAAAATACATGAGTGAGCGTAATTGTTTAATTTGAGGATTCCTTAATGTTTAGTTGGTTAATTAAATATTTAGGGTGATTCAGATGTTAATCAATTAGTTAATCAATTAAAGTGGATGTTCATTGATCTTGGAAACAAGAATTAACAGTTTAATGCGGAGTTGAGATTTCAATTAAACATTAGACCGTTGATTTCTTGAATCTTGCGTGGTTACTCAAGATAAATTGTTATGAACACGATTAGGAACTCTTAGACCAGAATTAATCATAATTAGATTAGGATAAGGATAGTGGATACCAAGGGACGAATCCGAAGCTAGTCACAAGTCCATCTTTCATTCATAATCCATACAATTAGGTAGAATTTAGAAATTTTAATTCAGTTTAGTTTAATTCAATTAAAACCCCCTTAGTTTAGGAAATTTTAGAGTCTTTTAATATTTGGAAAACTCAATTAAACATTGAATGCCAATTCCAAGGGAGATGACCTAGGTTGTGCCACTAAATACATATTCTATCAGTCTAGTATTATTTTGAGGGTTGTGCGACGATCCGCTCATCCATCTTTCCATAGCCTAAAACACTAGTTCTTCCCTTGTTTTGGATAGAAATTCCTCCCCCCTTCATGGTTCTATTTTGGCTGAATGTACACCCAAGAGGAGAGTAAAAGAATAAAGCAACTAGGAACAAGATTTACCTTATTTTCAAGTTTACTTCCAAGGCTTCTCCTTGTTGGTTCTTCCTTTCTCAAACAATTCAAACTCCCCTTCTAATTCTGGATGAAAAGCAGAACCAACTATTTCAAGAAAGCCATAGAAAGAGAGCATAGAAGGAGGGAAGCAAGAGTAGAAGAGAAAGAGTATGAAATTTTCCAAGATTCCTTATCTTTCTTGGCTTTTCTCCCTCCTTCTTCTCCCGCTCTTTGTGCACCCAAGACAGTAGCTCCCTTTCTGAACTTTGGGTAGAAGGAAAGTCAGTCTAAGTGGGAGGAGAGGGAATGTGACTCTCAAAGAAGGACCAAGAAGCTTCTTTTAAAAGTTATTTCCATTTTTGCCCTTTTGTAATGGCATTTTTGGTTTGGTTTCATTTTAGCTCCTTTTGAGAACTGTCTTTTCTATTATAAAATTTAGGTTTTCAATTTAATAAAATGCATTTAGAATCTCTAAATCAAAGCTAAAACCTTCTTGAACGAACCAGTCAAAGTCTGAGTCAACTGACATTGGAAAAAGTACACAGAAAGGGCTTCCTATGGTTTTCGGGGCCTTTGAGAACCCTGGGCAACTCAAAATTTTCATTTAAAATGCCATCCTAAGTGTTTTTCCAAATTTACAATTATTTACAAAAATGCCACTAGTCTTTCGACAAATTTTTTAAATCACTCCAACCCCAGTTTTTAGGCAACTCAAGGCTTAAATCCTCATTTTCTTTTATTTAAAATTTAATCCAAATTTTATTTGGCCTTGAATCACTCATCTAAGGGGACTTGGTTTTCAAATTGGGCCACTATGATGTTTTTACAACACATTGAATGTTACAAATTAGATTTAAAATCTTATCGAACTATCTGGTCAAAGTTTTGGTCAACCAACAACCTAAAATGTACACCAGAAGGGTTTTGGCCATTCTAAGGGTTCCTATGGTTTTTCAAGGAACTCAACTTTTTCATTTAAAACTCCTCCCTTTGGGTTCTTAAAAAGTTGCTCGAAATTATGATTTTATCACAACATTATTCCTTTAATTCATTTAGCTGTTTTGGCTCTAATTTTGGACTATCTTTAAGCTCTTATTCATATTTTTAGATGTTTTAATTAACATTCTAATCTCATTTTGTCTCAAATTGCTTTGCTTTAAGGTATTCCCATATCAATTTGTTGGTTTCAGTTCAGTTTTCAAAGAACCGATTATTACATAATTAAATAATGATTTTTAGAAGAATCCTTTCTTAATGTGCTATGAATTCTCTAGAATTTTTTTAAAGATTTTTTTGACTTGGTTTGAATGGCTAAGTGCCTACATTCTTGCACATTGGTCAAATGTGCTAAGATATAAATTTTTTATGAGATGTTCTTTTTCAAGTGAAGAATATGTATGAATTTTAAGCCCACTAATAATGCTTCTCAACTAAATCTTTGTTAATAGTTCAACAAAGTTGTTAATAAAAGTTAATGCTAAAGTTTTTCATAACTTTACACTTAATAGTTGCATATTTTGTAAAATTTATTATGATTGATTATTTGATATCATCTTGTGTGAATCATTCTCATTAGTGAAAACTTTGATTTGATGATGCTAAGTTATGAAATCATTAACATTGGATATGAAAGTTTGGAACTAATTTAAATTTAGTAGATTAATTTTGTCTTAAATTCCAATTCTTTTGCAAGTGATTTTTCTCTACTCATGATCCTAAACTAGAAAGAATACCAACAAATTCAAGAATAAGAAAGAAGGAAGCTCAAATTAATTCTAATGAAAGTATGGCTAAAAGACCATTAAATGAAGTTTAAGAAATTCAACAAAATGTTTGTCCAAAAATTATGAGGAATTATACTATTCCATCTACTCAAGGAACAAAATCAAGCACAAGGAAGTCACCTATAAATGCAAATACTTTTTAGATAAAACTACTAGTCATTATTATGGTGCAAACTTTGTTTCATTTTGGTGGATTATTGCATGAAGATTCCAATCAACATCTTGCACATATCTTGAAATTTATGCTACATTCAAGGCAAATAGGATCTTGAATGATGCTATTCATCTAAGGTTGTTCCTTTTCTCTTTGAGGGACAAAGGAAGAGCTTGTTTGCATTCATTACCACATACATCACCACTTAGGATGAGATGCTAAAACAATTTCACATGTCAAAACAATTAAGCTAATATCAAAGATCACCACTTGTCTTCAAAGAGATATGGAACCACTATATGAAACATGGAAGAGGTCTAAAGACTTGTTAAGGCATTATGCTCACCACAGTCTACCGCTCTAGCTATAGATGCTAAGTTTCTGCGATGGGTAATCTGTAAATAGCCAAGTAATGATCAATGTCACAACCAATGGTTTTGTTATGTGCAAGACTCTTGAGGAGTTGCCAACTTTGTTTGAATGTATAGCTATAAATGCATACTTAATCCTTGAAAGAAGCATGAGGAGGTTTGCTAATTCAATTGGTGCAAGTTTTATGGTAAGCTTGCAAGCTCAAGTTAATGGTCTCATGAGAAATATAATGGGATAAAATTTCTAGCTTCTTTTCCTTCTTCTAATATGCTTATGAATGTTAATGCTACATCGCATGACAATTGTTTTATAGTAAATATTAGTGATTACCTTGCCAAGCAAGTCAAATTTGTTTCTTAAGGGAAGAAGCAATGGAATCCATATAACAACACGCACAATCTAGGGTGAAGAATCACCTTAACCTTTCATGGAAAGCACCTAGATTAAGATTAAAACCATATAGGTAATAAATGCTAGTTCAAATTCAATAACCCTAGCAATATGCAAAGAAGAAAGGCTAGCTATAAAAGTTGATGACCAAGTTCATCAATGTTATTGATTTTAGGATAAGCAACCGTGAGGCTTCTACTAAGAACCTTGAGACTCAAATGGGATGGTGTCATACCATCACATAATATATATAATTTCTATATTACATACATCCTCTGATGGCAAATTATCATAACCAAACCTTTAATAGCAGAAATTATGATTAGTAAAAGTGTCAAATAGTTCCATAATACTGATACATAGATTTTCTCCATTCCAATGCTCAAATTCATACATAACTAATTTGTTACAATCAAATTAACATAAAAATAAGAACCAAATCAATAGAATTAGCCATTTGAGAAAATTGACCATAAAACACCTAATAACGTCCAAATTTTGAAAATTCATAACTTGAGCTATACAACTATGATTAACACAAATTAGATACTCTTGGAAAGCTTATGATACGAATTATTTACTGTAAAAATAAAGCCGACTCCTTAATCGAGTCGATCTTCAGACCAATTAGATGCCCAGCTTGGCCCTGCCCATGTACACCCCTAATCCATGGTGGAATTGGGGGTTTTGAAGGGTGAAGATTAAGACTATATAATTAGAATTAACAAAGAGCCTAAAGAATGGCTTATAGCTCATTTAAGGTTTGGATTGTCCCTTGAGAGATTCAAAACCCTATGAGAGTTGATTAAGGTCTATAATTTCATAATTGAATGAGAAATAAATCATGGAGGTTTAAAACCATCAAATTCCCTAAGATACAAACAAAACTCCTAGGATGGTGTCCACATGGTGTGTCTTAACCACATGGGGGTTTTGGTACCTAGTGAATTGTTTCATTGATTCTAAGGTTATAAGTGGTTTAGATATGAATTATAAACATAATGGAGCCATTGGAATGAATTTAGGAGCCTTATTTTGAAAAGTGAAATTTTAGAGTTTAAATGGGTATAAAGAAGCAACTTAGCATTAGGCTTATCTAACCATGCATGTGATGGCCCTAATGAGTTCCATTAGAGTCATGGGCTCATATCAGGTGAGATTTTGGAGCCAAGAAGTTGAATTATAAGAGTTACTTCTTAGGGCATTCAAAGAAGTTATAAACCATACCTAATGACCTAATTTGTTTAAGTAAGGCTAACATGAGTATAATATGGTTTCATTGATTGCTTTATACTCTATTTGATGTATCTAGGCCAAACAAGTGAATTCACATCCAAGTGTGTGTGTGAGGCTATAGAAGAAGAGAAGAAGACTAAAGGGAACTAATTAAAATTATGTGACAAAGGTAACTTTTTCTTCATTCTCATATATGTGTAGTTGGTTTGCTTGAGTTTCTTAGTTGCTTGTATGTATTATTTGCCATTTATATGATTTGTTAATTGTTTGAACATATTATGTAATTGTATGGCATTCTATTGCATTTGAAATTGAATTGGCTCTTTAATGCATGAAGCTATGCCAAAAGTCCCTTGAAAATGAATGCAGTTAGGCCAAAAATCCTAATTGTGGGTAAACCTAAGTCAAAAGTCTCTAAAAGCGGGTGAGACTAAACTAAAAATCCCTAGATGTTAGGTGAGACTAGTCCAAAAGTCCCTAAAGCATGGATTTACTCTTAATAGAGTTATGGGATCCTTAGAACATAAATATGGTTGGGCTATAATTGTATGACATGAATATTTGCTTCCATGTACTTAAGTGAATCATATATGTGTTTGGATGTTGGATTAGTTGCTAAGATTCTTTGAATTTCACTCTCCCCTATTTCCACTAACCATGGCCAAATAAAACTCAAGGAAGAGAGCATGATGAGCAAAAGACCTAAGAAGAGCATTTTGGCAATAAAATTTGATTTAAGAGATGTTATTATATATGTGAATATGTACTCATATATTTTGATGTATAAAAATGCAAACATATCCAAAAGCACTAGGCTATGATGTAGAGACCATTGAATGCTTATAAGACCTAATATAATGCATTTTGGCATAGGAGGTTTCTTGACATATATTTGTATTCTTGCATGTGAGATGGTGAATTTTATTTGCAAGGCCATTTTTACATGGTGGATCAACCATACATGGTACATTTGTGGATTGAAATTTTCTCAAAAGAGAAATGATATCTTAGAGTTTGTTTGGTACCATTTGGAACCAAAATATGGTTCATTTAAGCTATAAAATATATTTTTACCCTTGACAGCCCAAATGACTTAGTTTGGGTTGGAATTTGACAGGCAATTAAAGAACATATAAAGCTTTCCAATGAGCTAAAGTTTGTATTTTTTTAGAGCTTTATAGAATATTTGGTAAATTTTTTAATCTAGTTTTAAAAACTTAAATTATGCAGTTATTGTTTATTTTGCACTGGTCTTGGATTTTGGGCTTTTTGAGTGACCAAGTGGATTCATTTTGACCTAAAATTTTTACAGTAAATAATTCATATCATAAGCTTTCCAAGAGTATCTAATTTGTGTTAATCAGAGTTGTATAGCTCAAGTTATGAATTTTCAAAATTTGTACCCATGGCAGGCCCAACCTAGAGAAGCCTAATATTATGTTAGGCTAGGGGGCACTTGGCTAGCCCTAACAAGCCCTAAAATATTTTTTTTCAACAACTAGCAAATAAATTATTCAAGAATCAAAAACCAATTCCAAACAAAAATAAAGGCATTCAAAACAAAAGCTAATGTTCCCAAATATATATTCAACAAAGGAACTCATCATTCATCAACCATTCAATTCTAAACTTAAATCCAAAAAACAAATTACTAAAAATATTACAAAGAGTTAAAACAATAACGTACCTTAAAACAAAAGTAATCCTCCATTATTGCTTTGCCAAAGTTACCATCCCTACCAAAGTGTACATTTCCTATAAGCAACAAATCAACCATTAGAGAATCTAAAGTATTAAAGCTACAACAATCAAAATGACTTAAAAATAAAAAAGAATAAAAACAATAACTAACTTTACAAGACCAATAATAATTTACTATTGTATCAAGAATCACCACCTCCATTTAAGTACTCATTACTATCATTTTCAACAATCACCAAATCAATCAATTAAGAATCAAATAAAGGAAAAAAAATTCTAGAACACAGCCAAAATAAAAGAAAAAGATTCTTTTACACATCAATATGCAAATTCTTATGATCACAGGTAGTCAACTAATAAAAAATAACAATCAAATAAGACCACATAATATCTCAAATATATCACACTAAGAGTTATAAAATAGAAAATACAATACGTAAATTACAAATTAGAAAAAATAAATAAATGCACATCAATCTTTGGTGGCACCTGTTCCTCCTGAAATCTCTATAAAAATTAAAATAATAGAAAATTAGAAAGTTGAACTTATAAGCAAAAAATGCATCATACTTAATTTATTCTCAAAGTATAGAGTTTACCTGATTCAATCATATTCTCAGACTCTTCGTGTTGATCAAAGTCATGATCATTAAAATTGAACACCTGGGGGGATAGCCAATTTTAGGTGCAAATAAGTGCTTTAATCATCTTTGGTGATAATGAACTCCTAAATACATCAAGCACACACCCACCAATGTTAAAAGCAGATTCAAAAGCCACAGTGGATACTAGCATGACTAACACATCATGTGTAACTACAGAAAGCACTTTATACTTTCCAGCATTATCTTTTCACCATGCCAAGATATCAAAAGATCCCTCCTCCTCAACTAAGTTAGCTACAAGGTACTTATCTAACTCTATTTTTTGGTCATAAGTAAATTTCAATTTCTTTAATGCAGGCTGTAACACCCCCAAATTAATTAAGACTAATTATGGTGATTAGGGAGTAACGCGAATTAATTAGCAAAATTAATTAAGAGTGTGGACTTTTACTTTGGGCTATATAGAAAACTTAATTGAGTTTTAGACTAAATGTAGAAGCCTAATTATGCTATGAGCTTAGTAGGAGAGCCTAATACTAGTTTCCTTATGGGCTTAACTTAAATTTTCTAGAAGCCCAAAACTTATGAGTGAATTTGAGTAAGACAAGAACCCATTTAGCCTTAGCCTAAACTTGAGGAAGTGAGTCCAAATAGGTCTTGAGCTATTGGATCACAACACTCCATCCTTAACATTAAAAATTCTGCAGCCTAACTTAATGAACCTTGGCCCAATATGTTAAGCATCAGCCTACCAAGAATAATAAGTCCACTAGACCAGCCTATTTGCATTAAAACTCTAAAAAGTCTTCTCTCCACCTATTTTGGCTGCCAAGGCATTCATTTTCTGCAAAACAAGAAGGAGGAATTTGCATGTTAGAAGAAGGGCTAGGGTTTCTCAACATTTTAGCTCAGATTTGCACTCTTGGAGGAAGATTTAGCCAACGTAGGTTCTATATAACTTGACCCTCTTATCTTCCTCTATATTTTAGTTTGATTGGTTCGTCATTTGAAGAATTTTCATCTTTTCTTAGGATGAAATCTAGTTTTTGGATGATTATTGCAAGATTTTCGAAGTTGAAGGTTAGAGGGATAATTGAGTAAGCATTTCCCTTCCATTTTGTGTATTATTTTGCTAGAAAATTTCCCTAAGGATTGATTTTCATAATGGGTTTTGCTATTATGAGAAATTACAAGGAGATGAAGGTGAAACATTAAAATTTCTAGGCTTGATGACTCAAATCTAAATTTTGGAATGACCTTTGGTGTGTTCTTGGTAGTTAAGGCTCAACCTAGTCTATTTAACCTCTTGGTTGTATGGGTAAGTATTCTCCTTTCTCTTGTGTGGTGTATGTACTGAATTTCCACATTTTGGATTGACTTTTGCTGCATGGTTTGTACATGTGTAAAAATAGAGTTGTGGGGAGTGAATTATGGTGAGCTTTAATGTATGGACCCTAAATTGGTGCAATAGATTATTAGAAAGCTTAGGTAAGAAGTTCTCAATGATTTCTTATTAAGGTTAATATGTGGATAGGGAGAATTTCCTTGCTAATGATAGTTAAATGATGATAATCATGCTTATGTTAGGCTTGATATCATAGTGGTAGCTAAACGAAGAGTAATTGGCTTCGTTGAGGTAATCGGGGTTATTTTTCTTAATTCCATGTATATGCTCATGTTAATATAATATTTGTTACACATGCTTGATTTTAAAATGCTAAATGATTAGTTAACTACTTGAATTACAATTGTGATTAGACCTTGTGAGTCTATGGTGGAGCTATGGTGTGACTGCCACTCATGCATGTGCTTCGATCAGGCATCGGGTTGTGATCAAACCTTGAATACACTGAGTCCAGGTTGTGCTCATTAGGGAGTTGGTGCCATGGACGGACCACTTCCAATGTTATTCGCTATTAGCATGTTATATGTGATTACTGGTATGAGACAGTAGTAATTGGTAACTTAACTAGTTTATTTGCAAATTGAATTGATGATTTTGATATTGATGATATGAAATTGTATTGTATTGATTAATTTATACATATGTATAGAATTTGTCTCTTGTTACTGAGATTGTATATCTCACCCTGATTGTGGGCTAATATTTTCAGAGACCGGACCTTTTAGTAGTAGGGAGCAAAATTAATGGAAGCTTACTATGTGGTTTAGTAGTAGGTAGGTTTAGAAACCTTGTCATATTGTATTTGTATAATTAAACTACTAGTTTTATGTAATTGCCACATTGCATCATGAATTGTCAAGCATAAGGACTATAATAATTTGATACATCAGATGTCAACTTAAACTAGTGATATATGGAATTTCTGCTGGGATTTATGTTTGAATAGAAATGTGAGTAGTGTATGAACTCACTGGTTTATGGTGGCTAAAGGGTTAAGGATCCACATTTGAGTTTTGAATGGGTAATGATAGATGTGTTAGGTAGATTAGATAAAAGAATGACACTAAATCTTTACAAACTAAGTTAAAGTGGCTTAGAGTGTTACTAGAGGGAGAATTGGAGAGCATGGGATGAAATCTTAGGAGTTATTGGAATAGAAGGGAATTAGTCACGGCCAAAAGTGATGAAGTTGCCCAAGGAAGGAAATAAAGAGGAATTCTCCATGGCAAAGAGTAATGTTAGCCATAGCAAAATGTGAGAGGCAAGTCTGGTGGTGTTCCAGAGGGCATTTGGCCGCAGCGAAATGTGCAAAATTTGTGAAGGTGCTCAATTTCTCATATTAACGTAGAAACTTTGGTTTTCTCTATGGAAATGATAAGGAATGATTTAGGAGCACTTGTAGGAGGTTCTTGTGAGTTGGAATTAATGGATGATAGGATTAAAAGCTTATAATTGTGGGTTTCATTCCCTCATATGCATAAATGGTCATGAGTAATTAGTTAATAACTTTAACAACATCAAGGTGTAAATTTCCTCACCTTTTCCTAATGTAAGTAATTGTAATGACTTCAAACCTTGATTTATAATTATTAATTGTATCTTTAACCTTAATTACCATGATTAAAAGTTAGGGTTGTCACATAAGCCACTTGTTTTTTGGATCAACATATGCTGGTATCCTTTTCACTACATCCCTTCCATCAAATCCACTGTAATCGTCATTTTTTTCACTTAATTCATTAACAACCCCCATAGAATATTGCTCATATAAATGATATGAGACATCTATGATCTTTCTTTTTAGGTCACACACACATCACGATCAAGATATATATCATTAAAAAAAGTAGTCACATTTGGAAGTTTATACTTGGGGTCCAATGCCACCCCTATTACCAATAAAAGGTTCATGTTTTCTAGCTTCCTCTAATGTTTATCATACTTCCTTTACATATTCTTAGCCATATTGTAATATTTGGTTATTCGAAAGTATGAGAAAACGTGAGAAGCGTAACGTACAATTTCTCCGTAAACATACGAAATTCACTGGATACAAAAGGAAAGTTCCCTAGATAAAGTGTTTTGAAGTCCAATAAAATTAGAATAATATTCTAGACCTTAAATAATGGTGATTCAAGGCCAGAGATGCCTTGAAACTAGAGCTAGAATAGCCAAATGGATTTTAACGAAAATGTAACGAAAAGTAATCGCATTTTCATAATTTCGAGTAATTTTTAGAAAACTCATAGGAGAGCTTTTTAAATCAGAAATTTGAGCTTTTTGGGGTTTTCAAAGGCTCTGAAAACTATGGAAACCCCCAAAACAGTTTAAACCCCTTTGGTGAGCAATTTCTGCTGTCAGTTGACCGAAATTTTGACGAAATGGTTTGGAATAGTTTTAAATCCAATTTGAGTGAAACTAAAGCCATTTTATAAATTAGAAGACTCAAATTTTATGATGGTAAATATAGTTCTCAAAAAGGAGTCAAAATGAGTCCAAATGGACAAAATAAGAAGAGGGACTAAATTGTAAATTTTAAAAGTTGCTTAAATGAACCCCTAGACTTACAAAAATGTCCCCACTTTTGGCCCACTCCTTGTGAATGACTTTTCTAGGCTAAAATAGAACCAAGGGCAGATGAGAATGGTGCACAAGATGGAGGGAAGAAGGAGGAGAGAAACCTAGCAAAAAGTGTAAGAATTTCATAATTTTTCATGCTTTCTACTTCACCAATCTTCTTCCCCTCTTTCTCCTCTTTCTTTCTATAGATTTATTGAAGTCTTTGGGTCTATTTTGAGCTCAGACCAGGGGAAGAAATTTTGAAATTGAGGAGGAGAGCCAAAGGAAAGGGAAGAGCATTCAAGAAAAGCTTGAATTCAAGGTAAGAATCCTTAGCTCCATGCCTCTTTTCCTTATTTCTCTTCTTGTGCATTTCGTCCTACTTATGGCCAGCCAAGGGGAGAGTGTTTTTGGACAGAACCAAGAGTGAATCTTAGGAAAATGAGAGAAGAGAACAAGAATATGCAAAGAAAATAACAAAATAGCCATTAGATTTCAAGATAGAAAAGTTAAGGTTTCATGGGTTCCCTTGAAATTTGGATTTGATACAATAATTCCTAGGTTTAAATGAGTCTTTGGATGAGCTCCCAAGATCCCTAGGAATCCCTAAAAGGCTCCTCATATGCATCTTCTTTCAAGAAAACAAAGCAAACTCCAAGGGTACCAAAAAGAGAGCATACCTTGGCCTAAGAGACTTAGGGCAGCTAGGGGTAGTTTTAATTTGTTCCAAACTTATTTTTGAGTCATATATGATGGAAGAAGATGAGAGGAAGCCTTGAAAAAATTTTAGAAATCATAGATAGTGAGATGGTATCATAGGTTCCATATTAGGGCTTAGGCTCCTTGATTTGATTGTGTGATGACTCCAAGAGGCTTAAAAGGAGTCAACAATCATAAATAAATGAAGAGAATAGAGCAAAGATCATGTTTTCATAGGATTACTTCATTAGGTGCATTATGAAACCATAAAAGAGCCATATAAACCACTTAGTTTTTTTAATGAATATGTAGCTTTAGAATTTAGTTCAAGGGTATAATTGGCTTCTATATGATGTGCCTAGGCCAAAGGAAACAAATCCCACCTTCTTGTGAGTGTGTGGCCCTAGGAGAGGAATCAAATCCAAGAGGAAAAGTGTGCTTGTGTAACAAAGGTAACTCTTTCGACTTTCTCTCATGCATGGATGAATGTTGTTTTATCTTTGAATGTGTGTATACATGTGTTAAGCCATGAAAAAGTGTTTTAGCATGATTTTATATGCTATGGTACCATGATATTGCATTATATTTTCAAATAATGTTTTATAAATTTTACTTTGGTTTGCTTGAGTATGGTGAAGCCAAGAACCCTCTAGTCATGGTGAGGATGAGTCAAGAACCTTCAAGAATGGTTGAAACAAAGCTAAGAGTCTCCCAAGAGTAAAGCCTAGTTCAAAGCCTTTAAGAAAAAGGGTAAGGCAAGTCCAAAATCCTAGAAGAGAATGGGTGAGGCTAAGCCACTTGGCAAGCCTATGGATGTGTTGTATGACTTCTTGAATGCTAGAAATTGCTTCTTGAATGATCACATGTTCCATATGTTCATGCATGCATTTTTAGACATAGATTTACATTCTTTATGTGTGATTGAAGGGGAGAAGAGATATTGAGATTCTTAGAATCTCATTCCTTTCTCCCTACATGTCTAACATGTCTAGGTGGACCAAATGAGTCAAGGAATGGAAGCCACCAAGCCTAGAAGAAGAAGATTGACAACCAAGTGTGTGAAAATACAAATTTGTAGCCATATGAGTCACACATGTTGTAAACCCTTATTGTATATGTTGTATGACCTTATGAACATATGTAAATATATAAATCTATTATGTATGAATGAAATTTAATACCATATGTATGATATAGAGCATTTTGGGCATTGGATGGCAAGACTTGGCATGTGTGATCTTGTGTATATCTTAGGGTGGATGAGTGATTTTGAGAAATCTAGGTTTGTACACATTTGAGACAAGTTTAGTAGACCATTTTGGTACTTTCCCACGTGCTCAAGTGGCCATGGCTACCTTAGAAACTAAAATGGACCATTTGGGCCCTTTATGAGACATAAAAATGACCATTTGGCAATCTAATATCAAGATCTAACCAAATAAATGAATTTGCTCGTGACATTTGGTACAAATATAGATCTCATCCAGAGCTTTTTGGAAAGTCAAAGATCAAATTATTTGGAGCTTTATGGAATTAATTATGATTATTCAAATTTGACATTTTTCTATTGTTCTAATGCAAGCACTATTCATATGGTCAGTTTCTTATGTTGTGTCATTTGAGAGTCAAATGGTGTCCAATACTCATGAAAGTTTACAAGCACAAACTAGACATGATAAGTTTTTTATGGCCACTGAGATCGCCCCAATTGGACATCGAAACAAGGAGATATGAAATTTTGAAGTTGTAGGATAGTACTAGTAACAACAGGAGACCTTTGTTACTGTTCCATCAATTTTTGGTGGCTAGACACCCCTATTGTGGCCTACAATTATTTTTATCATATATTAAATATCTGTAGCTTTCTATAATGGTATAGTGTGCTTGATTTTAATTTTTATAAAATTAGTTATGAGTTTTCAAAGTTCATGACAGAAATCTAGAATTTCAATCCAAGGCTGCACCTATTATTTCCATGTATGTACTTCATTTACTTGAGTTCTAGGCCACTTCTTGAGATGGTTTTGGGTTGCAATTGTGTAATTAAATATGATAATGAGATGGATGAATCCATATGGTCCACGAGACACTGAATAAAAAATGTATGCACAATGCAATGTGATTTAATTGTATTTTTTATTGGCTTTTTTTTTAGAATGTCATGTAATTCATGGAAATGAGCCTAGAAATGGTATGAGATGAGCTTAGTAAATATGGTAATACACATATCACCAATAAGCGTATATGTAGATGCAGCACTTGCTTGTAATATAGTCTGAATATGAGCAATTTCATGAAAGCATGCATTTGATGTCACATATAGTGATCCATTGAATTTCAATGTTATATTATAAAAGACTTTCAAAATGTTTATAAACATAGAAGCATTACTCCAATCATGTGCCATAAAGAGGACCAATTCGACTATCATCTTCCTTAAAGTATGTATTATAAGCCTCATCTTCATCTTCCATTCTCTAAAATACTTTTTGGAACTTCATGGCAATTCCAATACCATGTAGGTAGAATTCCACCTAGTCATAACATTTGAGCACAAAAGACTTTTGGACTCTATCTTTTCTTTTTCAACAAAACTCTTGAATTTTTGTAACCTTGTAGGAGAAGATATAACATATCTAACAGCATTTCAAATGGCAGAGATAGAATCATGTAAATCCTTCAACCCATCATTCACTACCAAGTTTAAAATATAAGCACAACATCTCACATGTAAATAATCCCCATCACACAATAACCCATTCTAATTTCTTAATCATTTTTTCAAGTATGCCACTATGGTGTCATTAGAGTGATGAATGCTAGTTATATATATATATATATATGAATCCTCCTAATTTTGGCACTTTAATAATTAAATATGGCTTAATGGATGTAATTGAATGGAATTTGATTTTAATTGCCCATTTTCTACATTTTGGGAATTAATTTACAAAATTACTGATTTTAATGCTTAAATTCCTTAAAATAATTTTGTAAAAAATTTTCTACTTAATATTGTTTATTATTTTTGTACAATTTTTTATGGGAAAATAGAATTGGAATGGGAGGAATAAATCACATGTACAGTAAAGGAAAAAGATGAAGGAGGTTTGCATGGCAAGGGGGGTCATCACACACATGCACTCTTCACTCTCACATTGACTCATGGCTCTAACTCACACACTTTATGCATACTTCCAGCTCATCCATTCATGCTGACTCACTTGATGCACACTCACACTTTCTCTTCCATTCACATGCACACTCCAATCTCACACACACAAGCATGGGCTGGAGGCTCTCTCCCACGTCACATATTCACATGAAATTGCATGTATTCATTTCACTCACATACACGAGGCTGCAAGGGTGGTCCCACGTGGAAGAATTACACTTCTCCAGCTAGCCACTATCCCTTCCACATAAACACAACACATGCACCACTCTTTCATATACTGCGTCACTCACTCATTCAGCACATTTCCTCATTCACGTTGCATACATCCAGCAACTCATATGTGGAAGACACATACATGGTCACACACCCACTTCATTTAGCACGTAGGGAAGCCACGGGCTCACACTGTAACACCATAATGACTTAACTCTAACTAATCTTCCTTTAGGCTTGATTCCATATGATTTCCAAAGAATAAGTATAAACCGTAGCATTTTTACGCTATAAAACGGGGTTCAAACGCTCATAATTTGCCCCGTGGGTCTTGTGAACCTGTCAATCACATACTCCACTCAAAATCCATTTATACAACTCATAAATAGCATCAAACAACCCATAAACCACGGATATGAAGCCAAAAAGTAAGAAAATGTAATTTCTCAAATGAGCCCAAAAGTCAAATTTTTGGCTCTAATTTTGGAAAATCATAGCTAATTATAGAAAAATGGGAATCAAGCAAACCATAGCTCTTTGGAAATATCCAAGTGTTAAATTTACACTAAAAATACTTTCCAACCACAATCTCAACATTTGGACTATGTTTGACATAAAAAAAGAGACAGAGGTCTGGCTGTCCCTGGTACTGATGCAACTTGCTGTCATGAAATTTAAAAATTTGTAACTAATTCTAAAAAAATCAAATATGGAAAAACTATACTAATTTGGAAATATAAAGATGTTAACTAGAGGGAAAAAATAATTTCAGATCATTTCAGTAGCCCTTGGACCTCGAAAACTGATGGAACAGTAACGAAAGTCAGATGGCTTCCCTGATGCTGACACATAACTTTAGAGAGTTCTTTCTCCCTCTAAAGACCTTCATTTGAGGTGCTTCTAGTTGGTATAGGTCACTGTGGATATCTAGTTTATCCCCATAAAATTTCATGACAATCAAACACCATTTGGTTCATGAATGACATAGATTCATTTTTGGACCTAGTTGCACAGTACAATAACCAAAACCAGAAAATTCTCCAACTTCAATAATTCACCAAATATTCCCTAAACCTCCAAATATTACCTATTTTAGCTTTCCAAGAAGCTCTCAATAGGCTCTAGAGACATGCCAAATTTCATATCAAGAAGAGCTCATTTAGTCAAATCTTGACAGAGCTCATAAATTTAGCAATTTTGGCACCCAAAATGGTTCAAAGTGGGTCCAAATGGCCTCCTACATATTTTAGCACCTTTTGGGCAAGTTTTGAAGTATAAACATAGCATATATGAATTGTCCAAGTGATCCAATTCATCATACATTTCAAATTAGCTATGCTACGGGACAAAATGCACTAGTACGTATAAGCCACAAAAGGGCCAAATCTCACATTTTCATTGCTTTGACTCTTTATATAGTTCATACCCCATTCATATATAATTTTACACTTGCTCAAATATTTACATCTAAAAAATAATAGGTACATATTAATTTTGGCACCTCTTTACATTAAAAGATCCAAAATAAGTACACAACTCCCTAAGCATGCTCAACTAGGCTCCTTGGTGTGCACTTTGACCTCCTTGAGCTCCACCTAACAATTAAGATAGGAGAGGGAAGGGGGTGAGATTCAGGGAATCTCAATAGCTCATACACTCATTCAAGGAAGTAATCAAGATATATAAATAAGTCAAGCATACAAACCATTCACAATTACACAATACATGCTTTTCATGCTATGAATTTCATATCAATGCCAAGAATAAGCTCTATGGACTTTTGGATTGGCCTCACCCTTGGTTTAAGGACTTTTGGCTCCACCTCACCCGTCTCAAAGGACTTTTGGCACTACCTCACCCAAGCAATTTTCACAACTCAAAACACAAACATATTGGTAACAATGCATCAAGGCAATAACATATGGCATGTCTCACACAACAAGCACTTACACAAGCATACAATGACTATATACATCCAAGAATGCAACAAGAAAGAGTGGAGAGCTACATTATCGGCTAATACAAGCCTTCCCTTTCAATTTCTCTTCTCCCTTCTTGGTTTCACAATCACAACTAGATGGAGTTGCTTCTATTAAGCCTAGACATAACAAAGAATATAGAATTACTCTCTCATCAATAATTATTCACAAAGCTAGGGGTTTCTTTAGAGCAAACTCTACAAAGTATAAGAAACTAGGGGTTTCTCTCTCTCTAGAGTTTCACTAACTTTTCTTCTCTTGTCTTTGCATTTCTCAACTTATTACTCTCTTTTAAGAGTTTTTTGCTCATTCTTGGCTAGAACAAAGCTTTCTTACTCAACAACCCATGGAAAGGAAGCTTAGAAAGAGAAGAATAAAATCAAGAAGAAGAAGCATGAAGAGCTTTAAAGGTTCTTACCTTTCTTCCTTAGCTTCCCTTCCTTCTCTCTTAGTTTCTCCTAGTTTCCCTCTCTCTCTCAAGCCTTTTTTCTGTGCTTAGATGAAGCTTAGGTTGGTTAAAGGAGAAAGGATGAGTTTGGATGCTTTAAGAAGTCAAATTCTCTTTTTTCACACTTTTTCGGACAAACCCTTGCTATAGCGAAGTATAACCCTCGCTACGGCGAGCACATATCAGTCCCAAACCCCTGCTTTCGCTACGGCGCATGCTAAGGCAAGCAGCTCCTTGGTTTTTGTATGGGATGCCTATACTCACTATAGCTAGAAGTATTTTTGTTATAGCAAAAAGGCACTCTTACTATAGCTATACCCTTTCTCGCTATAGCGAACAGGTACATTCGCTGTAGTTAGGCCATTTCTCGTTATAGCTAGTAGACTTAGAAAATTTTAGGACTTCGAAAAATTTTCAGCTTCCTTTCTTTTTTTCTTTTCTTTTTCTGGTTGTTACACACACAACATAATACAACACTCATTCAAGAAACACACTTATAGCATAACAGCCACGTCACAAAAGCACATGCATCCACGAGTCCAACCTATTCACTTCACTCTGATTCACTAACAGAACACACTCACCAAGTCACATGTAGGCAACTCTTCTACTCACTCATATACACACTTGTACAACACTCGTCCATGCACACCCCTTCACGTTACACATACACTTCCATGTTGCAAACTTTCTTCACACACTTGCAGCTTACTTTGAACGAGCTGGGTAAAACATAATGTGAATGACGTGAGGAGAGGAAGAAGGTGGAGCTTGTAACACCATGATTACTAAGCTCATCTCATGCCATTTGTAGGCTAATTCCCATGAATTACATAACATTCTCAAAGAAAGGCCATTGAAATAATCAATTAATTTGCATTATGTCATGCATAAATTTTTCATTCTATGTCCCGTAGGTCATATGGACTCTTCCATCTCATTCTCATGTTTAAATACATAAATACAACTCATAACAATCCCAAGAAGTGGCCTAGAACTCAAGCAAAGGAAGTGGATACATAAAAACAAGGTGTTCAGCCTAGGACTGAAATTCCAAAATTATGTCATGAAATTTGAAAAATCATAATGAATTCGAGAAAACTTGACCTTAAGCACACTATACCATTCTGAAAAGCTACATATGTATATTTTATGATAAAAATAGTTCTAGACAACAACAAGGACGTTTAGCTATTGACATTTGATGGAACAGTACTAGAGGTTGCCTATCCCTACTAATACTATCTTCCAATTTAAAAATTTCATATCTCCTTGCTCAGATGTCCAATTGAGGTGATCTTAGTGGCCAAGAAATTATTGTCATGTCTAGTTAATGATTATAAAATTTCATGATCATTGGATATGATTTCATCCTCGAATGACACAACCCAATCAACTGACCAAATGAACAGTGTCTACATCAGTTCAACAGAAAAATGCTAACTTTGAAAAATCATAATTAATTCCACAGAGCTCCAAATAATCTAATCTTTCATTTTCCAAAAATCTCTGAATGAGATCTATATGCATGCTAAATTTCATGAGAAAATTCGTTCATTGGGTTAGATTTTGATAATAGGTTGTGAAATGGCTCATTTTGTGTCTCATAAGGGGTCCAAATGGTCTATTTTGGTTTTTAAGGCAACCATGGCCACTTGAGCATATAGGAAAACACCAAAATGGTCTACTAAACTTGTCTCAAAGGGGTACAAACTCAGATTTCTCAAACTCACTCATCCACCCCAAGCTATACACAAGAATGCATATGTCAAGTCTTACTATTCCATACCTAAAATGTGCTTTATCATACATATGGCATTAAATCCTATCCATACATGATACATTTACATATTTACATGTGTTCATAAAGTCATAAAACATATACAATGATGGATTACAACAATTGCCACTCATATGGCTACAAAATGAACATAACAACAAATCTTTGTCAAACTCTCATCTTCCAACTTGATGGCTTCCATTACCCTGCTCATTTGTTCCACCTAGCATATTAAGACATTGGAAAGGAGGGAATGAGATTCAAAGAATTCCAATAACTCATCTCCCTTTCAATCATACATAAAGAATGCAATTCATGTCTTAAAAATGAATGCATGGACATAATGGAAAGTGCGATCATTCAAAAAGCATTCTTGACATTTGAACAAGTCATACAAAGTATACATAGGCTTACCAAGTAAGTAGATTAGCCTCACCCATTCTCTTCAAGGTTATTAGACTTGGCTCACCCTTTTTCTTAAAGTCCTTGAACTAAGCCTTACTCTTGGGAGACTCTAAACTTTGTCTCAACCATTCTTAAGGGTTCTTAGCTTATCCTCACCATTGCTAGAGGGTTCTTGGCTTTACCATACTCAAGCAAACCCAAGCAAGTGCACAAGACATCATTTGAATGCACAAAACAACATCATGGTACCATGGCATATAAAGTCATACTAGAACACATTTTCGTGGCTTAACATATTCATACACACGTTCAAAGACAAGATAACATTCATTCATGCATGAGAGAAAGAATAAAGAGCTACCTTTGTTACAATTGCAAGCTTTCCTTCTTGAATTTGGATTTCTCTTCCTCGCCCATACACACACAATAAGGTAGGGCTTGTTTCTCTTGGCCTAGACATATCATATGGAAGCCAATTATACTCTGGAACCAATTTCTAGAGCTACACATTCATTAGAAAAACTAGGTAGTTCATATGACTTTTTTATGGTTCCATAATGCACCTAATGAAACAACTCTATGGAAACATAATCTTTGCCCCATTCTACTCATTCATTTATGATTCTTGACTCCTTTTAAGTCTCTTGGAGTCATCACACAATCAAATCAAGGAGCTTAGTTAGGTATTACTTTTTAAAGCCATAATATGGAACCTATGATACCATCTCACTATCCTTTCCTTCTAAAATCTTTTCAAGGCCTCCTCTCATCCTCTTCCATCATATATGACTCAAAATTAAGCTTGAAATAAATTAAAACTACCCCTAGGTGCTCTAACCTCTCTAGGTCGTGGCTATGCTTCATATGGACACTAAGTAAGTTTACTTTATTTTTTTGATGGAAGATGCATATGAGGAGCCTTCTAGGGATCTTAGGAGCTCATCTAAACACTTATTTAGGCCTAGAATTATTATATCAAATTAGATTTTTAGTGGAGCACTTGAAACCCTAACTTTTCTATCTTGAAATCTAATGGTTTTTTGTTAATTTTCTTTGCATATTCTCATTCTCCATACTTAATTTTCTAGGATTCACCCTTGGTTATGCCTAAAATCCAAGCCCTCTTAGATCTCCCTAGGCTAGCCAAACATGCAAGAAGGAGGAACAAGGAGGAGTTACCATGGAGATGAGGAGATGTTATGGAAGAGAGAGATTTAAGCTTGTGTGAAGGAAAGAAGATATAGGTTGGGAGGTTTAAAGAAGGAAGAGGTTGGAAGAAACCACGGGCAAAAGTCATGTGAGAAACTCGAGCTGAATGAGTAGAAGAAGAAGCACGTAAAGATCAACAAAAGAGACTTAGGTTCAAGGCAAATAAGTAAGCTAAAGTGACATGGGAAGTGACATGAGAAAAATTAAAAAATCACATGAATAGTGCACATGAAGCTTGAGTTACTTATTATAAACTATGAGCCAATTTTAGTAAGGCACATGATCATTAAGGGAAGAAAAAAAATACGAGGGCAGCACATGATTGAAGGGTGAGACTAATGTGAAAAACACGAGAGGAATGAATGTGCAAGGAGGCTGGAGAGGAACACAAGGAATGAACAAAGAAACGTATGAGATGTAAGACCTCCAGAGACATGAAAAAGGAAGAAGAAATTGATTCAAACAAGCTTGATGGCATTAGATTCTTCCCTCCTCCATTTTCTTCCATTCATCTTCTCCATGATTGCTTGAAATTCCCTTAGTAGCTAGCTGAAGATTGGATCTCCTTTGATGCAGATTTGAGCTCCAAGATTGCCTCTCCAAATTGGATAAACTCTTTTCTCTTTATCTTTTAATTTCAGCATTAATTCCTTGTTAATTTGACTAGGTTTAGCTTGTTAATTAGGGAATTTAGTGGCTAGAATTTATTAAATTAAATTGAATTGTGGTTTGATAGTAATCTCATACTTGAATGTTAATCTTGATCTCTAAGTGTTTGTAGAAAGTCCAAACTTAATGGCTATATAATTTGCTATTAAATTCCTCTTGTTTTTAGGCCTATTAGTGCAATGGTTATTGAATTGAGTGGCTAGAATTTTTGTGTAATTATTGTGATTGAGGAATTTATTAATCTAATTGGTTAATTAGTATTTTAAGTGGATTGTTCAGTAGATTTTAGTGAGCATTTAGGTTCTATTTTGGTGTATTCTTTTTCCTAACTCAATTGATTAATTATTCAAGATTTCTTGTGGTTGCAAGGTCCTTGAACCATTAGTAAATTGAGTCTTAGATGGCAATTCAAGAGTCTTTATGGAGAATACACTAAGAAGCAAGAGTTTAAATCCAATTTTGGTACATTAAAAAGAGAGTAAGGATAATTGAATTCTAGGGAGTCCATCAAAAGGCTAGTTATCACACTTTCCTAGTTGTAAACTGCAGTTATTCTTAAGCTTTTAGTTTTTTTTACTTTTCTTTAATTCAATCAAAAATCAATAACTTAAAACCTCCTTAAACAATTTTCATTTAATGTTACTTCGAAAACTCTTTCACAAATAATTAGAGGCTAAAACTCCTTAGGAAATGACCTAGGTTGCACCATTAGCTACAAGCCCTTTTCCAATCTATTTTTATTTGAGGTTGCATGACACAATCATCAAATTTGGCACCATTGCCGAGGATGCAAATAAAATTTTTAGTTTTGCTTTGTTTTGGTTAGTTGATTTTTCTAAGTTTTTAGACTTTTGTTTCACTTTTGAAGTTTTGTGTTGCTTTTAGTTTTTTTTTAAAACCTTATTTTTTGTAGAAGTTGCAAGTTGAGATGATTATAGCTTGGATTCACTTCGACATGATGAGTGATGGATCTTGTGTTTTGATTCAAGTGAAATGGCAATGAATTTGATTTCAATGAATTATTCTGATAGCCATTAGCTGCTAAGGAATTGAGCCTTATTTATTCATTTCTAGTGTGTATTCACCTATCATTGCTTTACTCTAGAACTTGTCTTGATTCTTTGTTAACACCATATTTGCATTTGCATGCATGAAAATGATAAAGCATTCATTTCTTTTATAACTAGTTAGCCAAAAAGCCAACTTATATGCATTTCTTTCTATTATTTAGCCACTTTGGACTTGGTTTTATTTTCTTGTTGAACCCATAGCCATGGAAAGTAAAAAAATGTTTCCCACTTTATTTTAAGATACCTTATGGATTTCAAAGAGCATTACATCTAATTAGGATAAGTGAATGTGTGTCTTACATCAATTGAGGCCATTGTTATTAAGTTAAGGAAGATTTTTCAAAAAAAAATTGCAAAGAAAAGAAGAGATAGAAAAGAAAAAAGAAAATAATGAATGAGAAATTTTAAAAAAAAAGTAATTGAAAATCAAAAGAAAGAAGTTTTTTAAATTAAGTTTGTAGTTACTTATGCTAGTTGGAAATAAGGCCTTGAATGCATATTCTTTACCATTTCTTAGTTTTCCTTTGATTATTTTTGAAGTTTTAAGGTATCTATTGGTTGTTTGTTTTTCCTTATTTTTGGATACCCATTCATTTCATTCCTTGGCCCTAGTACCACTATGAATAAAGTCCTCTTGATTTTTACATTGCATTTGGCATGAGTGGTGGAGATTTAGAAGCTTGACAAGCTTATGGTAGTGAGTTTTGATAGGTGAAATTTGAGTAATACACATTGTCTTAAACACTTGAGAGTTGAGAGTAAACACTAACCCATGTCAGAGGCTATGCATTTCTATTCATTCTTTTCAAATGAAATTGCCATGGAATTTGATTTCTTGATGCAAGTGAAGTTAGCTTGGACTGTTGAAGCGTTAATAAATGATGATTAGTTTTTAAAACATAAGCACAACACCTCACATGTAGATAATCCCCATCACACACCAACTCATTCTAATTTCTCAATCATTTTTCAAGTATGCCACTATGGTGTTGTAATGAACGTACTTTCCATAAAATAACGAAATGAGCCATATAAAAGCAAGTCCTCTGAAATGAGTTAGATAATGTCCCAAAAAATTTGGGTAGAGTCCTAAACTCCTAAAAATGATAATTCTAGGCTCAGATGGAAAGATAAATGAAGCTAGGATGGTGAAACAAATTGTGATGAAAACTGATGAAACATAATGGCATTTTCATAAATAAGTGCAACTTTTGGAAAAACACATTGAAAGGCTTTTTAAATGAGAAATTTGAGTTGCCCAAGGTTCTTAGAGGCCCCAAAAACCATGGGAAGCCCTGGGACTGGTAAAGCCCTTTTGGTGTACGTTTTTCAACGGTAGTGAGCTCGAACTTTGACGGATTATTGGGAACCTAAATTTTATAATGGAAAAGACGGTTCTAAAAAAGCAGCTAAACTGAAGCCGAAACAAAATTGCCACTATGGAAGGACAAAATTGAAATTTTTGAAAAAGCTAGCTTCTTGAATGTTCTATAAGTTTCAAGCCTCTTCTCCCACCTTCTTAAGCACGACTTCCTTCACCCAAAATACAGAAAAATATAGCTCCTTGAGGCCCACCTAGAGAGGAAGAAAAAGGCAAGAAAGGTAAGGAAATTTGTAGAATTTCATACTCTATCTTTTTCTAATTTTGTTTCTCTCCTTTCCTCCTCTCTTTCCATGGTTTATTTGAGTGAATTGTTTTTGTTTGAGTCCAGAACAAGGAGGAGTAGTTCAAATTTCTTGAGGAGAAGAAAACCAAGGAGAAAAAGTCTTGAAACCAAGCTTGAATCTAAGGTGTTTCATAGTTTTGTTGTTTCTCCTCTTTGTTTCTTCCTTGTGTATGATTTCAGCCAAACCAGAACCATATGAGAGGGAGATGTTCTATCCAAAAACAAGAGAGGGACTAGGGTTTTAGACCATGAGGAAGAGGAATATGGCAAGAAATTGCAAGAAAATCCCATGGAAAACAAGATAGAAAAGTGTGGGCTTCTTTAGGGTTTTGAAAAATATGATTTTGTGTGAGTGTTCCCTTGGCTATTTGAACATTTCCTTGAGCTACTAAGATCTCTAGAAACCCTTCCAAGTGGCTCTCCCATCAAGGAAAAATCAAGAACTTCATGAACCTTCCTTGGTGTATATGTCTTGGCCAAGCTAGGATAATTGAGCTAGGGAGTGTTTTAATTTGTTCTATCCTTGGTTTGGGACTTTATATGATGTTAAAAGATAGGAGAAACTATTAGAAAAAAATTTAAGAGCCATGGATTAAGAGATGAGACAATGGTGTCCATAATGGTGCCTTGTGAAGCAACTTAGTTCTATACTTGTGCAAATGATTGTGTGAGGGCTCCAAGGACCTTAGATGAGTCCAAGAGGCCTAGAAAAGGAAAGAGATAGGAGCCTAGAGCTTAAATTGTAAAGGTTGCTTCAATGGGCCAATTATAGAACCATTATGTCACTTGTAGGATTAAGTATACTTTTAAGAGTATCTTTGGTGTCTTGGCTTGCTTCAAGTATGTGATTGTGTGTTCTTTATGGTGTCTAGGACAAGAGAACATACATCTACCTAGGTGTGCTTGTAGGACTGAAAAAAGAAAGGAACAAGATCTAGAAAAGCTTGCATAAATCCAAGGTAACTATCCACCTCATTCTCCTTGCATTCTTGTGTGAATATGTATGTAATTGTGTGCTTGTGTGTGCTGTTGTGATTTAAGAACATGCCACTTGATGTCTTAAGATTGCATTGGTACCAATGTGTTGTCTTGAATGCCATTGATAGTGAGAATGACTCATAAGGGTTAGGTGATCCCAAAAGTCCTTTAATGTGGGTGAGGAAGTGCCAAAAGTCTCATGGCATGGGTGAAACTAAGTTAAAAGTCCCTTGGATGAGTAAGGCCAAATCAAAAGTCCCTAGACCAAGGATGAGGTATATCCAAAAGTCCTGGAAATGGGTGAGGCAAAACCAAAAGTCCCTAGAGCTTCTTAATGGCTTGATTGTGAAAGTGTGGCATGAATATTTTGTAAATCAGCATTTATGGTTCTAGTAGCTTATTTATTTACACACTTGATGTATGTATGCTTTGAATGTGTGCTTGAATGGGTGTGTGAGCTATTAAAATTCAAGGAATCTCACTCCCCTTCCTGCTTCTATCTTGATATTTCTAGGTGGCTCTCGAGATACAAGGAAAACAAGCCAAGAGCCTTGAAGAGTTACAATTGGAATATTTTGTTGTTCTCTTTGTGCATAAATGTCAAAATGAACTTGTACAAGTTATTTTTGTAATGTAATACCTTGAGCAAATGTAATATGATGTATGAATATTATGTAGCCCACGTGTGACAGTAAATCAATACAAATGTGGAATTTAGCTTCTTGAATGATTTATGTGTGTAGTGCATTAATGGATGTGGGATGGCCAAATTAAGATGCATGAACTTTTAGACCACTTGGGCAGTCCACACAAGTCATAATTGTGCTTTTAAACTTACCCAAGAGGAGCCAAACCATTGGAGAGGCCATTTGGACAAAGTTGACCCCTCACAAGAAGCAAAATTGATCATTTGAGTGAGTTACGTCACTTTTTGTCTAAATAAACTCTTCTTGGTCTAAAATTTGGCATGCATCTAGATCTTGTTGAGATATTTTTGAAAACCTAAAGTGGATATTATTCAAAGATCTATGGAATATTTAGCGAATTTTTTAAATTGAAAAAATTTTCTGGTTTGGCCACTAGTACTATGCATTTGGTCCAAAAATGAATATTTGTCAATCATGGAGCAAACGATGTCCAATTGCCACAAAATTTTACAAGAAAAAAATAGACCTTTCCAGTTACTTGTTTCAATTAAAATGCAGAAGAAATGAAATAAAAGATAGGGTAGAGCTATGACAGTTATTGTATGAGGTCTACCCAATGCTAGATGCAAAGGCGCATAATAGATCGATATGAACATCATGAGCTGTCCCGTAATAAAACCAGTTGTTGCTGCATCTCATTTGGATGTCTAGACAGGAAGATATTAATTTTTGAAGTTGTTGTCCAATACTAGGCACACAATTAGACCTGTGGTATTGTTTGATTGATTTTCGGGGCCTGAATGTACTAGATTGGTTTGGTATTATTTTTATCCTCTAGTAACATTTGTAGCTTTCCAAATTAATATAGATTTCATAGATTGGAATTTTTTAGAATTAATTATGAATTTCTAAAGATTATATCAGTAACCTGTATTAGTATCAAAGGGTAGTTGGACCTTCCTGCCTTTTTTGTTGTCCAACATGGACTAGATGGGATTTTCATAGCTGGGAATTATTTTAGTGTGAAGTAACACCCAGAGCTTTCAAAAAAGCTATGGTTTGCATGATTTCAATTTGACTAGATTTAGTTATGATTTTTCAAAGTTGCCTTAAATTCTGCTGCCCTGGAACTTAAGGCAAAACATGATTATTCTGAACTTTTAGTTCTTGATCCATGGTTTATGTGGAATTTTAAGATGTTTATGACTTATATGGATGGAAAATAATTAGAAAATGATGTTGGGGAACTCACAGGGTCCATATAACGTGAATTGAAAAAATTTACCCTGACGTAACACAATAAAAGTGTGTTATTTTCATACTTTTCCTTACTTTTGTCTTATGAATGTGCACTAATTGCCCAAAATGGAAGAGTATGATAATAGAAATATAAGGTATGATAGGTGTCATTAGAGCTTGTATTATCAACTATCAAAGTGAATACTTTTTCAATACCCCATTCTAACAAATACTTCTCAATTGCCTTTCCTATAGTGTCACCTCTATGGTTTTCAACTATACAAAAGTTTCAAATATGCTTTTGTAATCTCCACTATTCATTAATGAAATAAGCTGTTAGACATATGTAGTTAAAATTTTGAATTGATATCAAATATCCATAGTGAAACACATACGGGTACATGACACTTTTAACAAATCTTTTAACTTCTTGGATTTTTCATAATAGAGTTTTAGACAATCTCTAACAACCATCACTCTTGATGGAACTGGAAATATAGGTTTCAAATAATTCAATAACTCTCGAAACCCATTTCCTTTCATAACCTAAAAGGGCATCTAATCACATATTGCAAACTTAGTTAGAGCCTTTCGACATTCATCTAGACTATATGTGTGAGAAACCAAAGTTTTTGCAACCCCCTCTACATTGTTTCCCTCAAAAGGCTAAGCATATGCTAAAATTGGTTAATTCTTTGTCTTATGGGGGTTCTTAGTACATGCTTTTATATGCCTATTCAATGAACTTGTTCCATGTTTAATTAGGTGACAAGCATAGGAAGCCTCATAATATCTACATACAACTTTATGGTCCCCCCCCTCTAGTTTCATCAAATGGAAGTTTTCTAAAATGCTCCTAAACACTAGACTTAGTTAAAGGGGGTTTTCTCTTTCCACTTATATTTGTAAAAGGTGTAGCAACAAAGGTTGCAATAGAAGAAATATATAAAGCTGGAGAGTGTTGGGTGCGAGTATTATAAGGTTGGGGTTGGGGTCATAATTGGGATTGACTTTGAGTTTGTTCAGTGCTCTAATCTGCCATTGTTACTTTTGTCCCTACAATAGTTACTCAAATTCATATGATAATTGAATAATTTAATCAAATGTAAATTAAATAACATATGGCCAATCTATTCTAGACTATAGTTATTCAAACCAATATGCATGAATAGCTATGATTGGTTCTAATACTTAGTGAACTAATGCTAGTAAGTGACAAATACTGTTGATGTTGTTGCCACTTAATTAAGTGCAAATTAAGTGAAAAGATAAAATGGAATTTTAGAAAATAGAGTCTTCAAAGTTGAATCTTTACAATAAGGTAATGATGTGAAGAACTTCAATATCAAAAGATTGAGTTCTATTGTTAAATTTCTTTAATGTAATTTTTTAATACTAAAAATATAAATTTTGATAGGATCCAACAGTCCTTTTAACAAACTAAGGAAGATTACATTATTAGTTACCTACTTTCACTTGCACTTAAAGTTTAGCATGCTTAGATCGCTGGAACAGAGTGAAACACAGACAATACAATGTTATTACTTTAATGAGTTTTGGCTTATGATACTAGTTATCAAAGACTCAAATTCAAGTTTTACTAAAAATCAAAATAAAAAATGAAAATCCCCAATTTTCTACTCCTTGAGAATGCAAAATTACAAAAACATAAAATCTCACTGCAATGTTACCATAAAGTGGTTGTTGTTTGTTGAATCTCTAATTTCAAGTTGCTTGCATTCTAAGCCCAAACTATATTATCTAAGTGGGCAAAAATTATTTATTGATGAAAATAGGAATGTAATAAAAAAATACAATAAATAGGGAGCAACTAAATTCATAGCGCATCATTTAGTAAGAACTCCGAATCCTTTGTTTTTAGATGAACTTTTTGAATCCCTGGGTATGTATATGGTGCCAAATTATTATGGATAGAATAAACAAGCAATGAAGCTACCTATGAGAAACCGACGAGAACAAATTAGCTTTGAGGGTTGCGTGAACATATTAGAATGCAACCTACAAGATATTGGCGAGAATAGATCAAAATGCATCCATAATAATAGATCAAAAGGAGAACAAAGTGACTACCATACGTGTCCATGACCATGGCTACCTATGGTGGTTTGTGCCATGCGTGATCTAGAATTGGAAGAAGCAAAAAGTCACAATGTGGCTTAGTCTTCGTAGCAGTAGCTGTTGGACAAATTGATGAAGAGAAGATTTAGAAGATGATGAGTGTGAGGGGCTAAGGGACTGATCGAGTGAGGGTAAATGGCTACTGGGTAGTGGGTTTAGCTTAGCTATAGATGCAGAAGTAACCAAGGGAGACGTAGATGTTGAAGCTACTCAGCGTTGGCTGGGCCATAAGGACTGAAGCTCATAAAAACAAAAACTACTTTTTTTAAGTATATATACCAAGATGGGCTGGGCATACATTGTTTGAAGGCTCTACTCGTGACCCAGCCTAGCCTAGTCTCCAAACTCAATTCTTTTTTTAAGTTTTGCCCAAAATTTTTTGACCCAGCCTAAGTAAGCCTAATTATATTAGGCCCTTCGAGCTCAATGGCAGATTGAACACCCCTACCCCTACCATGGATACATCAAGTTTAAGCCTTTCTCTCATCTCCCTTCTCTTGGCCGAAATGAAAATGGGTTAGGGTTCCACACATACCAAATTTACCTAACCTAATTCTTATATCAGTTGATTATTTTGGTGTAATTAATTTCCTTAAAAGAACTTCTTCATCCAAGAGTTCAGCAATAAAACTCACTCTTTTAGGAAACCAAAACCACCAAGAGAAAGAAAGAAAGAGTAGGAAAATGTTCATAATAGCATTATAGGCAAAATTAGGATCTTCGCTCACTTTAAGATGACATTCCTTCCATTCCTTTCCTTCTCCTTTGCCACATCTCCAAGAAAGCTTCAATGGCTACCTTAATTGGGCAAAATGAAGAAGGAGTGAGGCGTGGTATTTATATGAAGGAGTTAGGGTTTTACACTTTAATTCCACTATTTGAGTTTATTTCTTAGTTTTTCAAAAACATACAACTCCATAATAAAATGTAGGCTCTACTCTTCATTAAAAACATCTTTCTTAAGGTTACAAGGACTTAAAATGATCAAAAGAAGTCTAGTCAAAGTTATAGTCAATCGAAGCCCTAAACTGTACGCTATAAGGGATCTAATTGAACTAATCTCATATAGTTATTCTACTAACTTTATTTTATCATATTATGATGAGAAATATTAATTTCTCAAGCTAATTCTTATGTTTCCTAAATCTCTAAATTTTCATCGGTTAGCCCATATCGATTCCTTTTAATTCTAACAAGCCTTTTTCTGGTCATGTGACCCCTTTTTAATTAATTCATTTCGTTTTTTTAGAGGTTGTAATACTCGTTTTTCATTAAAACGATGGAAATAGGCCAAATATAAAAGAGAGTCTCCTAAAATGAATTAGTTTAGGCTAAATAAAATTTGCATAAAATTCTAAATATTAGAAAATGGGGAATCAAGGCTTAAGATGCCTAGAAACTAGGACTGAAATGGCTAAAGGAATTTCTGACGAAATATAGTGTCATTTTTGTAATTTTGGGTAACTTTTAGAAAACTCAAAGGAGGGATCCTTAAATAGAAAAATTAAGTTTTCTAGGGTTCTCAGAGGCCCTAAAAAATTATAGAAACCCCTAGAACAGTTAAAACTCCTCCGGTTTACATTTTTGAATATCAGTGACCCTGAACTTTAACCTTTTCATTCAGGAAGGTTTTAGACTCGATTTGTGTGATTTCAAAGGCTATTTATAGGTTAAAGAACCTAAATTTTATGATGGAAAAGACAATTTTTGAAAAGGTGTTGAAATGGGCCTTGAACAAAAAAGCCAAAAATAAAGGACAAAATTGGCATTTTAAAAAGTCCCATAAGAATCCCTAGCTATATATATGTGACGCCTCACTTATCCCTCATATTTGGCCAACTTAAATTCTATCCAAGACCAAGGAGAAATTCTGCAAAAAGTGGCGCACAAGGAAGAGCTCAAAAGGAGAAAAGCCTAAGAAAAAGTAAGGAAAATCAAGGAATTTCTTGCTCTTTCCTTCATTAAACTTGCTCTCCTTCTTCTCCTCTTTCTTTCCATGGTTTTGATGCATGTTTTGGGTCTATTTTGAGTCCTATTCAGAGGGAAAGGTTCAAAATTTCAAGGAGTAGTGAAGACAAGAGCAAAAAAACTCTTGAAAAGGCTAAGGAATCAAGGTATTTCCATGGCTTTCCTTGCTTCTTCCTTCTTGTTTCTCCATAGCTCATTTTCATCCTCATATAGAACTAGTAAGAGGGAGTAAAATCTAATCCAAACCAAGCATGAAACCTAGGTTTTTAAGGGTAAGGAACAAGTAGATGCCATGAAATTCCAAGAAGAACCATTAGATTTCAAGCTTCCAAAACCTAGGGTTTTCTTTGCACCATGGTATGTATGAGACTTTCTAGTGGTATTTCTAATTGTCTAAGAGTATATATGGATTCTTGAGATGCCTAGAAAGCCTTACACATGCCATTTCCTTCAAGAAAACAAAGCTAACTTCATGGATCCATAAATGGGTACATATCTTAACCTAACTAACAAAAGCACCTAGGGAGAGTTTTAAATTTTTCTAAGGGTAGAAAGGGACCAAACATGATAAGAGAACGTCAAAGAAAGGCTTAGAAAAATTTTAGAAACCTTTGATGGTGTGATGGAAGTGTATGCTCCATAATAAAGCTTAAAGAAGCAACTCAGGTCAAGGCTCTTGGGAATGAAATTATGATGACTCCAAGAGGCTTAAATGGGATCAAGAGACCTAGATAGAAGGAGAAAATGGAGCTAAGACCTTGAATGTTAGCACTTGCTTCATTAGGTCTTATATGACACCATTATGCAACCATAGAGTAAAGTGAGCTTTCATAGTGAGTGAGTGATGATAGAACTTATTTCTGTAATGTAATTGAGCCCTATTTAATGTGTTTAGGCCAAGAGAACCAAGCCCCATCTCATTGCAAGTGTGGCCAAAAAGGGGGAGGAATACTTAAGGAAAAAGTGTTAAACTCTTACTTCAAGGTAGCTCTCTCTTCTTTCTCTCATGCATGAATGGATGTTTATCTTGTCTTGAATATGTGTGTGTGTATGTTTTAAGCTATGAAAGAGGTCCTAGCATGTATCTATATGCCATGTTACCATAAAGCTTTGTTATGTACTTGAATGATATTTTATGAACATGTTTTGGTTTGCTTGAGTGTGGTGAAGCCAAAGTCCCTTATTAATGGTGAGGATAAGCCAAAAGTCCCCAAAAATGGTTGAGACAAAGCCAAAGGTCTCCCAAAAGTAAGGCTTAGTTAAAGGCCTTAAAGAAAATGGGTGAGGCAAGTCTAAAATTCACAAAGAAAATGGGTAAGACTAAACCACTTACTTGGCAAACCTATGTATGCTTTGTGTGACCTCTTAAGTGCAAAAATATTTTATTAATGATTATGCATTCCATGTTATCCATGCATGCATTTTTAGACTTGTATTTGCATCTTTTATGTATGTTTGAAAGGAAGAAGAGCTATTGGGGTTCCTATAATCTCATCCCTTCCTCCCCATTGTCAAACATGTCTAGATGGACTAAATGAGCCAAAGAATAGAAGCCACCAAGCTTGAAAGAGAGAAATTGATAAGAAAGTGTGCTATTTTGCTTACTTTGTAATCATATAGATGGTAAAAGATGTAATCCAATGTTGTATATGATGTATGAGCCCATAAAAATTTGTAAATATATGGTTATATTATGTATGTATGAGAATTAGTGCCATATGTATGATATAGTGGCTTTTGGAACTTGAATGACAAGATGAGGCTTGTATGTTCTTATGTATGTCTTGAGGGGTGGATGAGTGAGTTTATGAAATCTAGGTTTGTTCACCTTTGAGACAAGTTTAATAGGCCATTTTGGTGCTTTCCCACGTGCTCAAGTGGCCATGGTTGCCTTAGAAGCTAATGTGGACCATTTGAGACCCTTAGAAGACACCAAAATGACTAATTTGCAACTCAATGTCAAGATCTGACCAAATGAACAAATTTGCTCATGAAATTTAGTATGAATATAGATCTTATCTAGAGATTTTTGGGAAACTAAAGAACAAATTATTTGGAGTTCTGTGGAATTAATTATAATTTTTCAAAGTTTTCATTTTTTTGCTGTTCTAGTATAAGCACTATTCATATGGTCAATTTCTTTTGCTATGTCATTTGAGGGGCAAATGGTGTCCAATGCTTATTAAATTTTACAAAAATAAGACATGATAAGCCTTCTATGGCCACCAAGATCACCCCAATTAGATGTCTGAACAGGGAGATATGAATTTTTGAAGTTCAAGAATAATACTAGTAGCTACAGGCAACCTTGGTTACTGTTCCATCTATTTCCAATAGCTAGATATCCCTGCCATGGTCTAGATTTATTTTTAACATAAAGTAGATATTTGTATCTTTCTCTAATGGTATAATGTGCTTGATATAATTTTTTTTAGAATTAGTTATGATTTTTCAAAATTCATAATAGAAAGTTAGACCATGAACCTGAGGCTGCACTTGTGAATTTTGTGTATATACTCCATTTGCTCGAGTTCTTGGCCACTTCTTAAGATGGTTATAAGTTGTAATTATGTATTTAAATATAAGAATGAGATGGATGAGCTCATATGGTCTACGGGACAAGAAATGAAAAATTTATCCATAACACAATGCGAAAAATTCTATTATTTTTATTGTATTTTCGTTAAGAAAATAGCTTGGCCAATGAATACGCACAAGAAATAAGATGAGATAGTCTAGATGAATATGATGTTATAGAGGCTATATTGGTTTACAAAACATAGAATATTATAGATGGATTGCAAATCTATTAGCTAAAAGGAACAAAAGGATGTTGTTGAGCAATACATAGAAGAATCTTAAGGAAGTTACACAAAGGGGGACATTAGATCCTTCATCTAGTTCCTAGTGATCAAAGAAAGTCCAACTCAGGATTATAAACATAAGCAAATGATCAAGACAATGGGTTTATTTTTGTTCATTTCTTTTATTATTGTTAGATATTTTTTTATTAATGGTTTGAATTTTTAGGTCAATGATTGTTGACTGGATGATGCATATTGATATTTAGTAAACTAGTTGTAATGCCTTAACTTACTAATCCTTCTTCCTTAGCTATTATGGTTCATAAATGAGTCCACTTTATTCATATAGGCAAATACAAGTCCACAAATTTCTAGGAACATTCATTAATATTTCAACAATTACATTTCTTTTTAATTTAATTAGCATGTTATTGGTAACCCTTTATTACCAATTCCCTTACCAATTATTGATTGAAAACCCTTCATTAGATTTTGGCAAAAATTTGATAGAATTTTCCCTTATAAACTTAGCCATCCAGACCATTTAAATGGTCACAAATTACCCTAAAACTCACTTACATGAAAAATACAAACATCATAATCATTAATTAAAACTAACTAAGCATGCATGCTTCATCAGATGCAACTTCTAGTTAACAAGCTTAAACTATGTTACAACACTGATATTGAAATAGTAGTTTCACATATATATCACTAGCGATTGAAATTCATCTTAATAATGTACAACAAAAAAACAAAAATGTGTGTAAGCATAATTTAGTTGCTTCTAGACATTATTGGGGACTAGCTTGTTCTTTCCCTTTTCTAGTACTTGAACTTTCACTTGACACTAGTTAGTGGGGAAAGTAGAAAGAAGGATGAAATTTGAGGGAATCTCAATAGCTTTACTCAGGCTACCAAGGACATGCATATGAAATTAAGCAAAGATTACAAGTATGCAAGATCACATAGATAAACATGAAAACTAGTAAACATACTATAACTTCTTATGATGGCCATAATGTCTAGCTTAGCTTAGGCTTTTCCTCTAGGCCTTTGGATGAACTACTGCGTTGAATTCCATGCCCCTTAGCTTTAACCATAAACTATAAATTCATTATGCAATACATAGCTTAAAAACTAGTACAATTATAATAAAACATGTTATCAAGCAATCAATACATAATAATGCAATCAAGCTTAAACAATAATCATACATGAAAGATAAGGGAGAGTAAGCTACCTTGAAATAGCACAACTAATGCCAAACTCTTCTTAACCTCTTCTTCATCCCTCTTCGATCTTACACCTACATTAGTGTGTGTCTCTACTAGTTTGGCCTAAAAACATCAAGATTGACACACATATTATCAACCAAGGCTTATGCTTGCTTAATCTTACTTTTATCACTCTTGAACTATGACTTAGACTATTCAAAGTGCACTTGGAACCCTCATTCTCACATTCCCTCTAGGCACACTTTCCAGGTGGCTTTTACATCATGTATTATGTTCATTTTTACCTTATTTGGTGGCCTAGAATTTATGAAATTCCTTTAAGACTTAACTCCCCTCAAGTTGTCCTTCTCCTAGACTTAAGGTTAGGGATCTCACTAAACAAGAATTCTAGGAAAACTTAGGCCTCAAGAATTCATAATCTAAGCCATAAATTCTATATTCACTATTCATATGGTCATTGGGACTAAAATACTTTTTACAACCTTAGAACTCATTATATCAACTTAAACCTCAAGAGGTAACTTTTAAGATTCAACTTCTAGCCTCATAATCTCATCATACATAATTTATCTGACTCTAATGGGACTCATTAAAGCCATCACAAGCATGCTTTGACATGTATATAACCATATTACCCCATTTAGGCATTCTTGAACCCTAACTTTCACTTATTAAAATATGGTTCCTAATTCATTCTAATAATTCTTTAGTATTCATATTTCATATCTAGGCCATCTAAAACCTTAGAATCAATGAAACAACTCCCTATGTGATCCATTCTCTATAAGGTCAAAATGATGCTCCTTGGTACCCTAACTTGGAGTTCCTTAAGATTCAATGCAAATTAATAATAGATATGAATTCCTCATGGCCCAAAACCCTTGAATCACTACGATTACATTAAGAAAACTCTCTTTCATCATTTTCTCTCTCATGGCCAAAACTTCAAGGGCTAAAAATCTCAAAATTTTTCAAGTGTTTTAGATAGAAACTTATCTTAATATAATGTACTCTTCACGTAGATTGTCATACCATACTATAACGGCACATAATTTGCATGTCAATGTGCCTATAACATCCATTTTTATATTTTTCAACACTTTTAGCAATGGAAATAACCAACATTAAAAGTCAAAATATTTCATTTTTTAATTGCACCACTTTAACTCGCCAATCTCAACTTTCATCCTTAATATACTTTTTCAATCAAAAATATCATAAAAAGAAGCATGGAATTTGGGTTTAAGGTCAAGCATTATATACTAACATAATTACATCATTCCATCACAGTTCCGTAATTCTATCAAACTTTCATAAATTCATATCTGGAGTTAGGGAACTCCAAATCACACAAATGATTACTTTTTGGAAAGCTCATGACATAAGCTACAAGTTATAAACATTCCAGATTTAAAAAAAAAAATTATTTGAGCCATGACTAATGGAATAGTAGCACTATCAGAATTTCATGCATATGCAAACTTGAAACTTTGGAAATGCATATCTTGAGCTACATAGATCCAAATTGAGTGATCTCAGTAGCTATGGAAAGCTTATAATGCCAACTATATGCCTATAAACTTTCATGAGTATTAGAGCTCATTTGGGCTCTCAAATACATGAAAAATTAGAACTAACTAAGTAAATAGTGCACAGGCATTTTTTGCATTTTTTAGCCAAATTTGAAAAATCATAAGAAATTATAAAAAGCTCTAAAAATTGTGTTCTTTGACTTTATAAAAATCTCTCAATGATTTAGTTTGGTTTTGGCTCAAGGGTAAATTATGGCTCAAAATGGTGCATTATGGATACCAAATAGTTCAAAATGACTTCCCTTAGTGCAAGTGACCATTTGAGCACGTCCATAATATAAAACACAGCATGTAAGACCATTTCAACATGTCACAAACATCATGCATCTAAATTTGACCTATCCACTTGGCATTATACATACACTTTCCATGCCATATGCATGCCCAAATCACATATTCTTGCATTTCCACAACTATAGTTGACATTTATAATATAATCTCACACTTTTACATATGGTGGAGCTTTTACATTACAAAAATATCAATTACAAATTCTCATTGACAACATAATGCATGAAAACTAAAACCATTGTCAAAGTCACATACTTCATGCTTGTTGGCTTCCATCCTTGGCCTCTTAGGATTTCCCTAAACATGGTTAAAGATAATATGGGAGAGAGAGAGAGATTCAAAGAATCCTAATAGCTTAATTATCCTTCAAGTACACTTATATGACATATTTTTATGTCTAAGAAAGCAAGCATGCATCATATTCATGCACACATCAAACATAATCACATTTATAAAATCAAATGGATCCATGGAAGTCAAAATCAAGCTCTAAGGACTTTTAGTTTAACCTCACCCAATTATTTGAGACTTTTGGATTAACCTTACACATTTTATGGACTTTTGACTTAGCTTTGCTCATTCCATGAGACTTTTGGCCTTGTCTCACCTTTACTTAAGGACTTTTGGCTTTACCTCACCCAATTTAAGAGACTTTTGGCACAACCTCACTCATTAAAAGCCATACACTTTCCAAAAACATTTTTAGAACCATAATGATGTCACATCATCAAACCAATATCAGTAGTCATAAGCCATGGTTTAAACACAGATACAAGCAATCAATCACACTTCAACAACCAAGATAAGTATACAAGAATGGATGAAGAGCTACTTTATTCAAGAAGCACAAGTTTTCTTCTTGGTCTCTCACTTTCCTCTTTCGACCTCATAAGCATACTTGGGAGAAACTTAATTTTCTTGGCCTAGACACATCAAACAACACACAAAGGTATCAATAGAACCATCTCTAGCCTCACACAAGCCTTATACAAGCTACTTCTAGTTCTAAATTTCCATATGGCTCTATATTATAGCATAATATAGCAACTCATACAATTCATCATCTTGGCTCTAATTTCTCACTCAATCTAAGTCATATGAATCCATTTAAACTCATTAGAGTCATCACAAACTCAAATCAATGAGCCTAACATCAAGTTGATTCTTTATGCATAATGGAACCTTAAACTTTCAATTTTCAAAATATGGTTTCTAAATTTAAACCAATAATTCCTTCAATGGTTATTATTTATATCTAGACCATTTCTATCCTTAAAATCAAAGAAAACTCTCTTTCGGTACTTGGAATCACTCTTGGTTGAGACACCTACACATAATGACACCCATGGGGTTTTGCTTGCTTTCCTAGAAAATTTGGCATCCATGAAGCTTCCTAGGCCTCTTATAAACTCAAATATGCTCTTAAATGAGTTAAATCATCGTTAGAAAGCTTTATAAATCACTAGGTACAACCAAAACTCTGATTTTCATAACTTATTATCTATAGCTTCTTTTTTAGTTCTATTTATTCCATATGATTCCTTATACTTCAAAACCCCATTTTCTATCAAGGTTATATCAAAATCAAACCCCTTACATGGTACTCTAATTCTAGCTTAAACATACATGCAAGGAGAAGCAATTTTAGCCATGGTTTCATACCTTGTCTTGAAGCTTGTCAAGAGAGCTTTCTTAGGCTTCCAAATTCTTCTTTTCCTCCACTAAACCACCTACAAAACACCTCCTTTTAGAACATCAAAACCATGAAAAGAGAGGGGAGAAAGAGGAGAAGGATTTTAGTGAAAGGAAGAGTATGAAAAAGTAACAAAATCTTACCCTTTTCAAGCCTTGTTTCCTTCCCCCTTGCTTACTCTTTGGTGCACCCCTCGAAGATGGTTTTGGTTCTATTTTTGGCCAGATGAAAGTTGGTTAAGGGGAGAGGAGAAAGTGGGGTGTGCTAAAAATGAAGGTGAAGGACCATTTATAACAATTTTAAAATTCCATTTGTATCCTTAAACTTTGGTTTCTCTGTTTGAGCCTATTTCAACTCTTTTTTGAGAACTGTCTTTTTCATCATAAAATTTAGATCCTTTAATTCATAAAATGTTTTTGGTTTCACCCCAGTTAAATTTAAAACCTTGCCAAACCATCTAGTTAAATTTTTAGTCAACCTATGACCTATATCACATACCGAAGGGGTTTTAACCATTCTAAGAGGTTCTTGTGGTTTTTAGGGTTTTTGAGCTAAAAAACTTAATTTTTTTCATTTAAAGCTCCCTCCTTTGAGTTTTTAAAAAGTTTCCCAAATTTATGATTTTGCCATTGTATTATTTCTTTAGTTTGTTTAGTTGTTTTGACTTTAATTTCGGGCTATCTTGACGCTCTTAACCACATTTGTAGATATTTTAATTAATATTATAATCTTAATTAGTCTCAATTAACTTTACTTTGGGGTCTTCATTCATTTACTAAATGATTCTGATTTTAGTTTCTCATGATTTATACTGGCTTTCGCTAGGCCCGTGACCCCTCATAAGTAATTTATTCCACTCTTTAGAAATTATTGTGAATTTTTAAATCATAGGATATTATATAGATTAATTCCCACCATTTGGAATTCCAAAAGAAACACTTTTCTCTATTGGATCAAATATGAACTTCCTCCTATCATGATGAAAAACCCATCATTAGAAAGTTCTCTTTGTGTAGAATAATCTTTATAATTGACAGAGGATGAACGGAGGTCATTTATTTACCTGAATTAGAGCTTAAAATCTCTCTCTCTTGCCTTATGCATGCCACCATATATGACTCTCCAAACTTCTAAAAGTGGCGTAAGGAAGATGAAGACCATGTGACTTCTCTTATAATCCTTTTTTATAATTTTTCTAAATGATCATTTTGCCCCTAGGTATTATTTCAATCCATTCTGGCTCATTTTTTAAGCTTTTTCAAGATCTGACTGCTTCCTATACATTATTTTTTAGGTTTAAATGGATTAAATTAGTGAAAAATGGGTCTACTTGCAGTTACAATACTACCTATCTTATTTTACATGCCATAAGAGTTTTAACAGATTCTAATGGTTCCTATGGTTTTTGCAACACATTGGCTATCTAGTTATTATCTAATTACTATGGTTCAATAGCAAGTCCATTTACTGATGAAAGAAAATACTAAATCCAAATTTTTTTGAATATAAGTACTTGCATTTTTCATAATTTTCATGTCATAAAAGTAAAATGTACATAACATTCTAAGGAAAATCCAATAGAAATTCCCCTTATAAAATTGACTATCCAAACTAATTCAAATATTTTAGCCCTAACTCACAAACATTAAAAAAATATAGATAATAACATTAACATGTATCACAACCTAGGCATAAACATCATCTAAATATAAATAACTCAAGCTGGAGTTACATCACTGTTAATAGTATTTTATTATGCATAATACATCATAGTAAAGTTAAACATAATCCATATAATTCTTTGTACATTACAACAAAATTAGGTACAAAACATCTATAGTTCTGCAAATCCAAATATCATTCTTTCTCTTTTCCTTTATTAGCGTTAGAGCTTCCACCTTGCACTGGTTCGTGGAAAAATAAAGATAGAGGTGAGATTTAGGAGAATCGCAGTAGCTATACTCAAATCACTCAGAATAAGCATGAGACAGTTAAGCAAGAATAATGAAAGTATGCATAGTTATATAAAACTAACATAAATGCTTTACATGCTCACGACATACTTTATCATGGCCATAAATCTTAGTTTAGCTTAGGCTTTTCTCTTGGGCTTGGGAGAATTGTTATGTTTGTTCTTATTGCCTCTTTTTTATCTAATATCCTTAGCTCATTAAGCATCACATGTAGAACACGACATATAACTAATGCAATGCAATATAGCATATACTATAATAAAACAACCAATACAATACAATGCATATCAAACTCAAACGAGTCTACATGCAGCTAGTTAGGGAAGAATAAGCTACATTGTATAGATGATAGAAACCTAATAAAACTTTTAACTTTCCCACTCTATTTATATTTCATTTCCTTTTCTTTCTTGGCTCTACACTTATGATGAGATGAAGCCTCACGAGCTTGTCCTAAAATATCACATAAACATATCATTAACATCTAAAACTCAGAACTACTTCTCTTAGACTTCTTTGGCTTTTTAACTATACTTTAGACCACTTAAAGTGCATTTAAAACCCCATTTTACATACTTTCAAGACACATGCTTATAGGGTGGCAAATATACCATCTAAAATGCTCAAATTTGACCATATTTAAGGGTTTAAATTTATGAAAGTCCTTTTGGATTTTAGCTCCCTATAATTGGTTTTTCACTTAGACTTTAGGTTAAGAATTTCACTAAGGTTAAATCCTAGGGCAACTTATACTCCTAGAATTCATAATTCAAACCACAATTTTCACATTTACTATTCATATGGTCATTGGCATTATTCATTTAGTATTTTCACTTTTTCACATAATAGAACTCATTATGTAATCTTAAGCTTCAAGAGGTAACTTTTAAAATTTAACTTCCAGGCTTCAATATCTCATCATATATGATCTATATAGCCATATTAAGGTCTATTAGAAGAATTACAAGCTTGCTCACACAAACTTAATGCCAATTGGTTCCATATTACCCTTTCTTGAACCTTAAATTTTCAACTTCCAAAATCTAGCTTCTAAATTCAATTTAGTGCTTCCATTATTATTCTTATATCATTTTAAGACTATCCATAGCCCAAGAATCCATTGAACAATTTCCTAACCCCTTGAATTTCTTCTTGGCCGAAATGGGACCATAAAACCCTAACTCAGAAATTTGCAAAGTTTCAATCAATGTTAGGCTTAGATTCTTATTCCTTATGTAACACCATATATTTCTAACATATTCTAGGCTATGTTCATGCTTCAATCCTTGCATCTCATATAAGGAGCAAGAAAAAACAATTAAAATAATGATTATTTTGGCATTGCATCGCGTATAAAAATTTCATTCGGTGTCATGTAGACTATGTGAGCTCATACGACACATGCTCATATTTAATTACATGAATACAACTCATTTGTATCATCAAAAGTAGCCTACATCTCATGGAACTCAAAGGGAAGCTTAAAATACACATATTTTTTGCCAGATTTGCCCTCATTTTTGTCACAACTTTGGAAAATCATAACTAATTCTAAAAAAATTAAAATTATGCATTCTTAGCCATTCTGGAAAGCTACACATGTATCTGTTATGATAAAAATATTTCCAGACCACAAAAGCCAATATAGAGGATGTTTGACATTCAAAATTGTCCAGAGGTCAGGTTGCCCACTGGTGCTGTCACAGAATTCTGCAGTAAACTTCAAAAATGTCCAATTAATTTCACAAAACTCCAATCCATGCAAATGATACCAATATGGAAAGCTGTGGATGTTAGATAGAGGAAAAAAATAACTCTAGACCAGTTCAGACACACCCAGACCTCGAAACTTAATCAAACAGTAACTGAGGTCGACTGGAGTTCTTGATACTAGATAGATTCTTTAAAAAATTCATATCTCCCTCCTTAGACTTCCAAATGAGGTGCTTCTAGTTGGCACAAGTCATTGGGAATATTTAGTTTCTTTGTATAAAATTTCATGGCAATTGAACATCATTTGAGCCCTGTGTGACAGATTTTATTTTCGGACCAGTATGAACAGTGACATGACCAAAACCATAAAATTTCCCAACTTTGAAAATTCGCCAAATATTCTCTAAACCTCTTAAAATTCTGTTTTTTAGCTTCCCAAAAATCTCTCAATGAACTCTAATTTCATGCCAAATCTTAGATCAAGAAGAGCTCATTTGGACAAAAAGTGATATAGACTTCTATTATGGTCAATTTTGGCTCCATATAGGATACCAAATTGTCCAAATAGCTTTTCTTGGGGTATAACACCTTTTGGACAAGTCTAAAAGCATAATTAGGACTTTTGTAAACTGCACAAATGGTCCCAACCCTCATGCATCTCATTTTGGCCATCTCACTCACACTTATACACATTTCCATAATATCATTCAAGAAGCTACATTGACATAACAAGCTCATTTTACATTCTAGTATTCACATGCCATAATCTCTCACTTGTACATGACACATCAACATATTTATACATGTTCATGAATTCATAAGACATATACAATCATAGATTACAACATATGTCATTCATATGGCCTTAAAGTAACAAAATTCTACATTTTAATCTCATTCCTTCATCTCTCATGTGGTTGGCTCGCATTGCCTTGCTCTTTAGGTCCACCTAGCATATTAGAACATTGGAGAGGAGGAAATGAGATTCAAAGAATTCCAATAGCTCATCTCCCATTTAATCATACATAATGGATGCAAACAAATCTCATAAATCTCATAAATACATCTATGGGTTCTAAATTTTTTCCAAGGCCTTCCCTCATTTTCATTCATCATATATGACTCAAGAATGGGTTTAGAAAAATTTAAAACTCTCCCTTAGCTACCCTAACCTCCTTAGGCCAAGACCATGAAGCTTATTGGCCTTCATGGATTTTGTTTTGTTTTTTCAAGGGGAGAAGCACGTGGGGAGACTTCTAGGGATATTAGGAGCTCATTTAAACTCTTATTTAGGCCTAGGAATCATTGTACAAAATCAAATTCTATAAGGTGCACTTGAAACCCTAGATTTTGCATCTTGAAATCTAAAAGCTAGTTTGTTATTTTCTTTGCATATTCTTGTTCTTCTCCCTCAAATTCCTAAGATTCACCCTTGGTTTGGTTGAAAACTTAACTCCCTAAGGCTGACCATATATAGGTCAAAATACTCACAAGAGAAGGGAGGAAGAATATCAAGTGGAAGGATTGCATGATACCTTGATTTCCTTAGTTTTTCTTTCGTGTTCTTCACCTTCCTTGGCTTCCTCACCCCAATTTCGAAATTTCCCCTTTGTTCTTCCCTCAAAACAGACCCAAAAACTTCAGTAAATCCATAAGAAAGAAGGGGGAAAGAGAGGAGAAGAGATTAGCTAAGAGAAAGCATGAAAAATAAGCAAATTTCCATACCTTATGCCTTGAATTTCTCTTTCTTCTTCTCTCCATTGGTGCCCCTAAACCCTAGCCTTTTTCTCTGAAATTGGGTAGAAAAATCTGAGACTAATGAAGGGGAGAGTGGGGCACCTCCTATTTATAGGTGGAGTAGAATAGCTTTTTTCAAAAATTTTCATTTTGCCCTTCATTCTTGGCATTTTAGTTTCTCCTTTGTTTTAGCTTCTTTTTAGAATCATCTTTTCTATTATAAAATTTAGGTTCCCAATTTAGTAAAATGCCTTTGGAATCACTCAAATCAGAGCTAAAACCTTTCCGAACAAATCCGTTAAAGTTCAGGTACACTAATGTTGAAAAACATCCACCAGAAAAGATTTAACTATCCCAAGGTTTCCTATGATTTTCAGAGCCTTTGAGAACGCAAAGAACTCAAAACTTTCATTTAAAAAGCCCTCTTGTGTGAATTCCAAAATTTTCTCAAAATTATAAAAATACCATTATGTTTCGTACGATTTTTGTCAAAATTTGTTTATTCATTCTAGCTCTATTTTTCCTTCCGTCTAAGGCTAGGATTCTCATTTTTAGGAGTCTAGAATGTTACTCAAATTTTTAAGACCTTAACTAATTCATTTTAGGAGACTTGCTTTGAAAACGCGCCCATTTCCGTTGTTTAACGAAAACTGGGTGTTGCACCTTACATCATAAAACATCTACATATACTAATTAGGAGTTGAAAATAACATGGTTACCCATTCATCTAGCCTTGGTCGAACCCATCACATAACAGGGTCTAAGTTGCTTCTTTTCATGATTCAATGGAAACCAACATTAGATATGAAAACCTTGCATGCTAAAACCCTTGGTTCCATCAAGAACTCATAAAGAAAAACTCACCTCCTCATTTTCACTCTATTGGCCAAAAATTGCAAGGTCTAGAAACACAAGATTTTGCAAGTGTTTGGGGTAGAAACTTACCTCACTGCGAAGTATTTTCTACGTAGATTAATTTTTGTCGATTAGTTTCTTAAAAAGAGCTCCTTTTTGCCTTGAACTAGATCTATACTTCAAGATTTCATGAAAAGAAAACCATGATTAGAAAGCCCTTTAAGAGAGAAACACCTGTCCTAATTGGCCCAAAATGAAATGGGGCTGTTTACTTGCCTGAATGAAAGCTTAAAATCTCTCTCTCTTCTCCCTTAATGTGATGCCATTTATGGCTTCTCGAAGTCTAGTTTTAAAAGATGGTAGTAAATGGTGAGGTGTGGCTTACTTAAGAAGACTCATTTATTGTGACAACCCTACCTTGTTACCACTGTAATTATGGTTAAATGTACGATTAATAATTAATTATCAAGGTTCGAGTGGTTACAATCTATCACATTGTGAAAATATGGGAAAAATTAAAACCTTGATGTTAGGGTCATCACCATACCACCACACTAATCTAAATTTGCATAAAAGAAATCCTACTACCATAAAGGGTTTATGATACAACCATTCATTAGTTTCTATACCCAATAATCTTTCACAAGTGTTCCAATCTATGTGGCGCCACGGCGGAAATGCCTCTTGGAACTGCTGCCCAACTCCCAGGATTCTCGCCTCGGCGCAATATATTCGCGCCACGGTGAGTTTTGCTTCTGTCCAAGCCCTATTTTATTTTTCTCGACTCGCACTGCGGTAGGACATAATGCGCCACGACAAGTTTTGGTTCTGTTACCCTCATGGGCGATTTTTTTCGCTCTGCGTCGCGGCGATATTTCTCAAGCCACGGCGCGCCTCGCCACTGTCACTCCCTGGGCAAATTTTCCTCCCTTGCGCCGCGGCGGGATTGGTTGTGCTGCGGTGTCTTTCGGCTCTGTCTCCATTTGGCCGCGGCGAAGCCTTCTTGGCCACGGTGGAATTCCCTCCTGTGACCACATTACCCAAATTTCGACCCCTACACTCCAAATCTCATCTTAGAGACACTCTAGGTCCACTTTCCCTTATTTTATGTGATCCTAATGGTGTTTACCTACCCTATTTACCCATCAATCCATTCATTACCATTGTAAAACTCAAATGCTACTCCCTACTTGTCCCACTTGTTCATATCAGCAAATTCAAGAATAAAAGACAGCAAGATCACATGCACTAGCAGCAATTTACATCCATGCAATTTCATAAAGATTTCATTCAACAATAGCTTACCTCCAAGGCATCATATGATTACAACTCCCATGAGGTGATCCATATCACAATTTCAGCAGAACTACATATATATATAATGCCATAAGTTCATGCATTGATATTCACTATAATGAGACTTAAATCCTTAACGGTTACATTTCATTCCAACAAAATATAAACGCCTACACTTGGCAACATAACTACATGATGATGCTATGTAAACTAATAACAAAATTGCATCTACCCTATTCTACTCAGACCAAGTGTAGCTCCCCACACCCAGCCTCAGCTCATGGATGTCCATCCACTTGCTTACCCTTATCCTTACCCGAAGAACTTTCACCTGAAATGTTAATCCCATAAAACAAGGTGAGATATAAATCTCAGTAACCAAAGCAATTCCATCATATATCCAATTTAATTAGCATATAAGCATGAATCAAGATCAACATCAGAATTATATCCATCATAATAGAAAATGAAATAATTAGGCTATCATGATTACTATCCCATACTAGCAATCATATTATCACATGTTAAAGGCCATTAACACCGGGAAAGGCCCGTCCACGGCACCTACTCCCTATTGAGCACAACCGGGGCTCAGTGCATCTGGGTTTGATCATAACCCAGTGCTCGATCGAAGCACATGCACGGGTGGCAGCCGCACCACGGCTCCACCATGGACTCACAAGGTCCAATCACAATTCAACAGATAGCCAATTACTTCATTTAACATTTCAAATCATTCATATACAGCAACATATGAAATTAAATCAAATATATACATGGAATGATATAACCCGGTTACCTCACTTGTAGACACTTGCAACAATAACCAATGGTGCAGAAATCCTCCTATAACCATAGTATCATAAAATTACTACTCTAATTCATCATTAACAATTACAATCAGTACCCAAAGAATTTAAGATGCTCATGACTACCTAAGGATCACTTACTCAGCCACTTTAAGTCCCAAATTCGGATTAAATTGTCCTCCACCAGAAAACTCAATATTCCACCCAAAATCCTTAGCAATTTCGTACATAATTAGTACCCATTTTATAATTAGCTATGGGGGTCTCAAATTTACAAATGAAGCATCAAAATGGAGGGTTTAAACTCACCCAAGGTCAGCCCTAATCTCAACCTACGAATTTCACCAAGAAAACCCCTAAACACTCACATTTCAGATTTTGGATAGGATGAAAATGCTCCAAATGAAAAACTAATCGGGCCAAATTAAAGAGAAAGATGAGGGGATTAAGTTGTATGACTATTACCTTGGCTGAATCTTGCTCTAAATGTGAGAAAATGCAGAATTTATGCCCCCAACCCTAGCCTCCTTCTCAACCTCTGAATTTTGCTTCTTGAGTTTATATTTCAGCAAGTGTGAGGAAGAGGCTGGTGTATTAGGGTTTAAGTTGGGTCAAAAATGGGTCATGGGTTGCTCCAAGATCCAACTTTATTTGGGTTGCAGATTTTTAGGTTGTTGGGCCAGTTTTTAGAGTGTTGGGCTGCAGAATTTTTACTGGGCCAGTTTTATGCAATTGGGTTGCTAAAGTTTAATTAAGTTTGGGCCAAGTTTGAGAAGCTCAAGAATGTGGGTCTGCACAAGGGTTACTGGGCCACTTAAAGGAGCCTATACAAGGTAGATTTTGGGCCTTCATCACACTAAATTGGGTTGAGTCTGCACCTAACCCATTGGGCTTCCATTAGCCTCTTCTCATAATCTATTAATTTAGGCCTAGATAGAATTTCTATCCTAATTAAATCTCAAACCTATTTTAATAATTTATCTCTCTAAAATCTCCATCCACTTAATTTATCCTATTATCCCATTTCAATTATTCCTAATTAGTCTAATCCATGATTAATTCCTTAATTCATTATGGGGTGTTACATTTATACCTTTTTAAAATGACTATTTTGCCCCTATTTGCACATATACTCTATTTGAACTCATTT